>JAGDQP010000470.1:59136-79177 GCA_022664845.1 Lepisma saccharinum | reverse complement strand
AGCCAGATACGCGATTAGTGAAGGGGTTAAAATTGACATGCTAAAATAATCAAAGGTGAAACACTGCGTCTGCTGGTTAAATTGCTGTAACGTACGGTTAATACTAGCAGACGCAGTGTTTCACCTTTGATTATTTTAGCATGTCAATTTTAACCCCTTCACTAATCGCGTATCTGGCTTCACTGTTTCACCTTTATAGAAGTCCAAGACGTTAAGGATCAGTGCTTTTCCTTATTTCCTTAAGCTTTATTTCACTTCCTTCTGTTCTTCTTACAACAAACATCTAGGCGTTTTTTCTGTGATCATGAGAGAAGCATTAGCTCTCGAAACGTTAGGAGCGAGAGAGAATTTCATCCTGCCAGTAAGTACCAATTAATAATTTTAGTTTTGTATGCAAAGCATAGAAGCAATGGTCCTATCTCAACCAAAAATTCAGTTTTTCAATTGTTAAGCTTCTGTAGCAAGTAATTTTATTTTGCCGTTTGTCCAAAGTTCTCATCTAATATTCTAAAAATTTCAACCGATCTACTGTATTTACTTAATTTCTTATTTGCCTAAAGTTAATCGATAAATTATTGGCAACTATTACCTATTAAGGACAAAATTGGAAGCAAACAACATGAACAGACTGAACTCATTGCCTTGACAGTTGTAGCCTCGCTTTGCTATTTCGAAAGCCAATCTTCCAAGGCCTGCTCCAGGGACCAGGATTTTAACGTTTTGTGCATCGCTGTACGAAAAGAAGAAAAAAAAAAGCATATATATAAACACAATTAATTCTATAGAGACGAAACTAATCGCACATACCAATGTATATCAAGATACTAACCAATTTTACACATAAGAAAGGCTTTGTATTCGAGCACATCATAACCAAGTACGTGGTTAATACGGTTCGGGTGAACCGTAATTTGCATTACGTTCATTTAAGAAAATCTGAAACCAAGTTCTTTTTAAAAATAACATGTAGTTCTTTGGGTGTACCAGGTGTATGCATAAGTAGTTTCCGGTTTACCTAAGAGATGGCGCCAGCGAAAAGTACGCAGCGTATTCATTTGACACATACGTCATTTTGTTCGTCTGACATTAAACTACAAACACACACAAGTTGAGTCCGCCAAACACTACCGTCTTTTATTTTTATTGTTCAGTGATCATGTCGAAGTTTGTGCCTGAAAAAGAACATTTGCGGCACGCATTGCTTTTCTTATTTAATGAAAAGAAAAAGGCTGTTGAAAGTCATCGTGTGCTGGTAGAAACATATGGTGAACACGCTCCATTGATTAGAACATGTGAGACATGGTTTCGACAATTTAAAAGTGGTGATTTCAATGTGAAAGACAGTGCGTGCTCTGGTAGACCACAAAAGTGCGAAAACGAGCAATTGCAGGTGTTATTGGAGGATGACCCAACTCAAACTCAACAGCAATTGGCAAAAGCATTAAATGTGTCACAAGAAACAATCAGCAGACGTTTACGAGCAATGGGGAATATCAATAAACTGGGTAAATGGGTCCCACACGATTTGAATGAACGTCAAATGGAAAATCGCAAAGTCACTTGTGAAATGCTGCTTCAACACCACGAAAGAAATCCTTTTTGTATCGAATTGTGACGGGTGACGAAAAATGGATTTATTTTGAAAACCCGAAGCGGAAAAAAATCGTGGCTTTCACCTGGCGAAGCCGGTCCTTCAACACCAATGCCAAATCGCTTCGGCAAGAAGATCATGATTTGTGTCTCGTGGGACCAGAGCGGTATTGTGTATTATGAACTCTTGAAGCCCGGCGAAACCGTTAATGCACAACGCCATCGCCAACAAGTGATTAATTTAAATCACGCATTGATCGAAAGACGACCGGAATGGGCCCGAAGACATGGCAAAGTGATTGTGTTACACGACAATGCGCCGTCTCACACAGTGAAAGACACCTTGAAATCGCTTGGATGGGACATCCTTCCGCACCCGCCGTACTCCCCAGACCTGGCGCCATCTGACTATCACCTCTGCACCCGCATCAATGGGGCACGCGCTCGCAGAGAAGCACTTCAGCAATTTCGAAGACGTTGGAAAATGGCTCGACGAATGGTTGGTCGCAAAAGACAAGCAGTTTTTCTGGCATGGTATGCATCAATTACCTGAAAAATGGGCGAAATGTGTAGAAGCCGATGGCCAATATTTTGAATAAAATACAACTGATTTCCCTTGAAAATTACGTGTTTTCTTTACCACAAAAAACCGGAAAAAACTTATGCATACACCTGGTATATAAAAAAAAAGTATGAATTTAACTAATTCTAAAAATTAAACCTTTTATCGTACAAAAATTTGTTTTACGGGTGATTGAATTCGGATGAATATCACTGGAAATAGGTTAGCTGCCGCAGACAAGTTTTCTGGAGATTTCTATGATCTCAGCTGTCACTACCGAAGTAACAACAACAAAAAGAAAGTGCATGAACATTAAAAGAAAAACTACCTTACGATTTTTTTTTTAACTTCAGATATACAATTAGTCTTATTTTCCTTTGCAGAAATTTATAAACAAGGAAACTGCTTTTATTAATTACTAAGCAGGGTAAAGGGCGTGACTCATTTCTAGAAACTTGTTGGACGAAAGTTTTACCTACGACAATTTCAGTTTCTCCTATCTTCAAGAGACAAGTACCTAATGACAAAATCAAGAGAGAGAGAGGAAAAAAAAACGAATAGAAGTTAGGCTTAGAGATAAACCATTACTGGAATATATATATATATATATAAAAGATTCAAAGGTATGGAGAGAATTAACGATTGCAGCCTGGCACAGGTTTACGAATTAGCTAGCAAAACATTGTCATAGTGACAGATTATTTGTAAATGTGAATCATGAACGTTTTTCCAATAACTTTCTCAATAAAATAAAGTACATTTGCATATATTGCCTGCAAAGTTGTGTTTATGTTAATATTTCTGGGGAGAGGGTCCATAACTTTCCTCGGGTTCTTAAAAAAAAGGTCTACGACTCAAAAAAGTTAAGGACCACTGGTCTAACCGAAAGTTCATGCATTAAAACGTCAGGGATTTGCGCCAACTAAAATGGTTGTCGTTTCTTACAAATAACTATTTTGTGTTTCTCATCTGAAATTGCAGCATTATGAGGCAGATTATCTGCTGCAAGGTTTAGAAAGCTATATATCTATTGCTAAAACTGATTAATTTTTGCATATTGGTACCGCCAAGTCAGACTAGTGCACATTTTTAAAATTACATAGAGAACACTCGCGCTTCGCGTTATTCGACTGCCTGACTGACACAAGTAGTAAATCAACTTAAGTTTGTTACATTCTGCTTGTATTCTGAATTAACTAAATCACTGGGAAAGACATGATGAATTTCCGGTAGTATAACTAGATTCTTCAAATCATACAGTTTCTTCCTTTGTATATTTCTTTTTAAAATATAACTGTTTTAGAATACGTAGCAATGACACAAGCCACTCAGTGAGTTCTAGAACGTCAATTAATTTGGAAGTCAGAAGAGGCAGAGGGAGCATCTCGAAAGTAAACATAAATCTATTAAACATATTTAACAGATTAGTGATAAAGAACCAAAGGGTGTTCATTGGCAACCCTTTATGTTATTTGAAACATGTTTCTTTCGTAGTACAAACTATCATACCTGAAGAAACTGTAATTGAATTGAGGTTTCATGGTGTCCTTTAGACATCTTAAGACTCATGTCGGGATAGCATTGCGGAGAGGATGTGGGAATGAAGTCGGCCGGGACTTGGTTTCTAGGCATCATCTTGGCAAGACTGAAGACAAGATAAAATGAATTTTATGGGCGGTAACTGCACTATGGCTTACTCCCGTGGCAGGAAAAACCTGTCAGAATGTCCGGCCGATGGACGTGAGTGCAGGACTCTCCTTGAGAAAACTCAAATCTGGTCCTACAATGTCACATATGGAGTGTAACACCAAAATCTTGTAACGCCCCAACTAGGTTAATAATTTCTCGGGTCTATTTTAAATGTTTTAAGGAAACAAATGATAAGTTTTACCCAAATAATTCTTACTTAGAGATGAAAATTGGAAATCGAAATATTTTTTGCTTACTTTCTTAAACATCATCACCTCTATTCCAAATTTGTGTTTTAGATAATAAAAAGCTCAAACTGATGGATTTTTTAAACTAGGCCCTGGTCGGCTTCCTTCCCGCATCTGCTTCTTTACCCTATTTCACCTGAGCAAAAGATGCCTAAAGGTCTTGAAATTCAATGTAATTAGAATCATGTTTTTATAACAAAATCTCTTCAAATAACCCTACAGTAAGATATAAATGCAAGTAACTTCAGAAGCTTTCAAAGAAAACAAGCATATATCTGTACCTGAGACCCAGAACCACGTGAGTCACAAATCTTTGTGCTCCAGGGGGGGGGGGGGGAACCACTTGCTCTCACATAGAAACTAAATGGACAAACTACAGAAAAGACTTACTTTCTTATATTATTTAACATGGTTACAACAAGAATCATGCAAGCATAATGTGTGGCCTTCCGAATACTGTACAAAACTGCATTAGTCACGTATTGGCTAAAACTGACTTACGCGGATCTGGCTGTCAGGTACAGATAGAAGAACAGCATTTCCCGAAGATAATAAAAAAATTAGTATCACCGTTACGAGAATTAGCAAATACAGTTTACGCCATTTTCAAAAGTTCACTATATAGACGCAGCCACTGTCTCTAAGGGATGACGTTCCTCTGCACTATTCTGGAGGCAAACATGAGGAATCTACCGGCCAAAGCCTTAGATTCGATGTCATTCCGGCATTCGTCTGGTGAAACCACAAACAACTTCAGTTAGGATGGCCGGTAGCTGGACTCGAACTTACCTGCTTGTCTTCCCACAACCGAAGACCGGGATCGTAACCACAAGAACTGGGTTAGCAAGTAAGGTAAGTTTCAGAACATTAGTTTTAGGTACAATCAAAGTCCACGAAAAAGGATCAATCCATATGCTTTAAAAGGGTCTGGGACTGTTTTGGATGGAAGGTTAAATTGTTCTCTGAGATACATTCTCGTTCTTATTATTAACTGTTCTTAAAACTGATGTTCCTGCCAAGACCTTAGTTAAAAGGAATCTGTCTCCCTTACTGTACATGCAAATACAAACAGAACAAAAGCATTAACTAAATGATTAAATGCAACAGTGCCTTAAAACTACAGTGTTATTGAAAATATACTTGCCACATATCGGGAGGGAAATGGGTCTCAATTTCTTTGATGATTGGTTGGTAACACGTCTGCCTTTCCTCGGCACCTTCTTCACTCCAATCTCGCACAAATTGTTTTAATGTTGCTTGCACTTTCTCCATGTCAGACGCACTGGGCCGAGTGTTATTCTTATTCTGTGGAAAATATCCAACTGATTAGCATTACAATTCTCTCCTATAGCTTCACTTTGCAGACATTTATGTGTATACTCGATCCAATAATCTCGACTGGGCTAAGATGTCGAGGATGAAAATTCTATATTGAAAGAAAGCTACAAACATAAAGACCCCAGTCAATGTACAACACTACATCACCACTTTCATAGAAGAAAAATACTAATATTTGTGCGTTGTAGCTAAATAAATCTATAATACGAAGTGGCAGTAATATTCACTGATCTTAATATGAAAAGGACAATCAGATACAGAGGTGCTGGCGTGAAAAGATTTACAAATGTACGTGCGATGAACCAAGACATGATTTTGAAGGCTCACCCCGCCACCCCCCTTCTGCAAAAAACTGAGAACACTTATTTGTTTTGTGCCGTCTGTAACGCTAGCGCTTCAATAAAAGCAGGTAGTTCGCAACTGATTTAAGATTTGAAATCAGAGACCTCGATTGATCGGGCCGTTTTCAATCTGATGACGCTACAGTTTCATTGGATCAGCTTCTAAGCCTTCAATGTTCATTTACAGTACTGTTGCACTCACTTAAGTGCATTGTCATTAGGGTTTCAAACACGCAACGCCAGTACTAGTCGCTACTGAAAAACGCGTTCTTTATTTTGTAGGCTACGAAGGGTCAGGACGCGGGCAAAATTAACTTCCTCAAAAAAAAGTTTTAGGTCACCCTAAATTTATGCCATAAACATTTATTTTTGCTTATTAAAGGAATAAGTTATGTAACACGAGCTGATTTGCCTACCCGTTGGTGCGGAGTGAATAAATTAAAAACTTAGGGGACGGGGACTTTTAATATTGTCATTCATAGAAGGAACAAGCATGCCAAATTTAAAGTTTTTATGTTTAACTGCTTTTGAGTTCTCATATTCCACTGTTTAAAAGGCTTTCACCACCTCACCGCCCGGGGCGGGGGGGAGGGGGGTCGAATTGAAAAATTAAAATAGTCGTTGCCAATGAACTGAAATTAAGAATATTCATGCCAAATATCAAGTTCCTACCTCAAGCGATTTCCGAGTTGCACCCCACCCCATCCCCGTTTCACCCCCTTTGGGGATAGGGAGGAAACCTTCACATTTTGTAGGTAATCCTTCTAGATCCTAAGGAACATATGTGCCAAATGTTGTTCGAATCCGACAAGGGGTATGAAATTGTATAGCGTTCAAATAAATCGACTGTCAATTACATGTACTGAATCGAATAAACTAAAGGGGAAATCATAATTCAAAATTACGCATATCCTTGTCTATTCATCGCACATTCCGACACAATATTTGAAGAAGAGTACACAATAAATATCACAAATTACGAAGTACACTCAGATTCATAGAAAATGTACGATCGATGATGTATTTTCGAAGTCCGACACGTTGCACAACAATATTGGATGTAGATTTAGGATAACGCTCCGATTCTGCTGCCAATGTCTAGTAGTTCGGTGTTGCTAAATTGTTTCATCGGCCATTATCTATGAATCTGACCGTACAATCTAGAAAGAGAACATCAGGTATTCTGCGACACTTTAGGATGAACATGGAATGCTAACAAGGGATCCTTCTGAAAATGCAAATTTCCTTATAATTTACATCCTTGCTATCTTTGTAAGTGAAGACTTGCCAAATTACTAACTTCTATCGGGCATGGATGAGAAAATCAAGGCATCACCGACACAGAATTAAATAACATTAAAAATACAGTATATTGACGTTCTTTTTGTCCACCGTTACCAACTATGGAATATATCTGCCGTTCCGGAGTGCAAATAACTCCATCTTCAGAGAATCGAGTAATTAATGAATGAACGAAGATTACGTAAAGCGCTGGATTAACTTTTTAGCTGTTTATTTGTAATTTTCCCGCTTTAATCAATTTTCTCAGTTGGTCAAACTGGCAACCGGCGAGTGTTTTCAGATTTGGCGAAGCGCATAGGCAAGTATTATTAATTTTTTTTTTTACTGCGACACCATTTTTACAAATTTTCTGTAAAGAACGATTTGTGTGACTAAAAATTTCAACAAACGTATGAATTCTAAAGAGCATTGGCCAAATAAAATTCTTCTTAATAAAGAGCTGAAGTACATTAATCGTAAGTAAATAAAAGCATCCCTTATCCAGGGCCACAACTTTGTTCCATCTCTGTGCGGTCTTATTTCCGAATTTCGTAAACAACGATATGTTTGAAAATTTTGCAATATGTTCTAAAGTTTTGAGTTTTCGTGCAGTTACTAGCGAATACACTTGCTATCTACTTAACACCGAAATAATACTATCCTTTATACTTTATATATTTGCGTATTCCGAGTATCACGTTTAGTATTTCCCTGAAGAAACCCCAATATTACAAATTTTATTTGGAAAAAACGTACATACAGAGATTTTGCAGCGTTAAGCAATCGAATGCCAAAAATAGGGTGTCCGAATATTCAGCAGATAGTCCTAGGAATGCTATAAATTCCGAAAAGATTAAGCTGTGTTTCCTCCTTTAATTAAATTAACTATTTTGACATCAGCTGCCATGACTTCAAATATATGAATTTACCGCACTATATGTATCTCTTTGTGAATTAAACTGCAATTTACTTTGTTGTCACAGTCTCGCTATTCCCTTTTACTATCGAGGCCATTTTACATGTTCGTAACACATTGGTCTCAAAAATACTGAAAGAAGATAATTCATTGTAAGGTTCATGGTTTTCTTTTTCCTTCCGTGATCGGAAGTCAGCTAAGTTCATTATAAACGAATGATGAGTACAAGATTATTAGTGATGTTGTTAGGTATTAATTAAGTTGCCAGGAAGGTTACTTGTAATCTTTTAAAACCAATTTCTACACCCCTATCTATTCTATTTCTTCATTACTTGAATATGTGAACTTGCTTTATGTGTTAGTTTGAAACAAACACCGCGAAATTCCCGCGAGAAAGCATTCCGACGGGACTGAAATAAATGATGAATCAAGGCTACGGGACCTGAATCTGAGCCAAAGGAATAAAAGTACTGTAGTTATACTCCCAAGCCACTTGGGCTACGTTTGTTCAAAATGTCAAATTCGGTTGCTATTTTTTTTTCAATGACAACTCAAAAGTCACCTCTTAATTAGCTTCAAATGAAATTCTACAAACAAGGAAACAAACAGAAACACAGTTTACCAAGTTAATGTGTCAGAACCGAGTGAAAGACTGAAGTCAATATAAGTTTGTATGAATTCTGCTTGGCCAACCCTATAAATGGCGATGAGCAGTCAGTAACTTGACAGCAATGCTTTTGTTTTTACAGTACAAGCTCGATTAAACGCAGTTGTCGGACATGCTTTTACCCCGCGTTATAGCTTAACCGCGGTACATCGAAAAACTGACCTACAGGGGGACAGAAGACCGGAGGAAAGTAGTACAAGGTAACACATGCTTAAAGTTCCGTTAGCACGGACTTGATACCAGTTATAGATTGTAATGCAGAATTCCTCTATGCAGTTCGTTACTATATTTTAAAGAAATAAGCATTTCACTGATGATTTTTTTTTCTTTTGTTTTTTTCGGGAGACAAATTTGTACCGCGTTAAACCTGGCTTCTTGGAATTTGGAATTCAATTTGTCAAGAGAGTTGCATTTTCGCAAGGTTCCTGAAGTTACTGAAAAATATCACAACAAACTACAAGCACTTACTTTTCATTAAAATCCCTCTCCTTTTACACCGTGTAGCTACATTAAACCTTCGCTACACTACATTTACAATGAATTACTTGCAACTATACAAAACATGAAGTTATATTGCGTTACGTGTGGTGCGTTTGACAGTATACTGTTTAAGGAAAATGTCTCCTACCAGAGAAGGGAGGTGCATGCAGATCACCGAAGGAAATTAACAGGATTACAAGAAAATCAGAGCAGAAAGTTGGAATCTGGTACTGGGATTTGGAAGGAGATGAAACTTGACGGAATCTTCAAATGATTAGTAACGTCTACAGAATAACTACTTACAGAATCTGGATTATGACGTACGTTCTCAAAAAGATAAGCTACATCTTTTGTAATAAGCTTGATAATTTCGTCATTATTGTTGATACACATTTTTATCTGCGCCAAATGCTCTCGATAGTTCTCCAGCAGCTTCTGGTGATGTGGTGGGAGAGTGGACAGGAACATTTCCGTGCTCGATAATCGCTGCAAAGAATGGGTCCTGAAAAAACAAAAGAAAAAAAAAAGTTAAAAATTTCAAGACAAGTAAATAAAACACTTGGCGGAGAATAAATAGTCTACGGCGTCCACCGAAAAAGATATGATGATTGACTCAAAAGCTGTGCTCATTTTAGAAGAAAAGTGTAGAACAAAACTTATTATTTTACATTCACGTACCTTAGAATTAATTTTTGATAGAGTTATTCCAGATGTTTAGGCACTTATCGTAACATGTGACAGGTTTTTCATTTACGTCTCCGCAGTCAGTCAATGCAGAACCGTACTAACCACTTTCATGGACTGTTGCTGATATTGGGTGGAACATGCGGAAATTTTGCACAGATTTAGTCAAGTGTGGGCTGCTGGGCGAATTAATCAGTACAACTCACAAGGAGACACGACTCTGACATCTCCGGTTTCCACCAATCTCTAGTTATAGGTAGGGTTGTAAAAAAGCAGCCCAGTGGGTTTTATTGTATAAAATTGTCCTTTATTGGACAAAATTGGCTTTTATGAAATTTTGAGCATTTAAAGACGTATTTCTACTTACAATACTATTTAAATAATCATATTTTATTGTAAAGATGAAACTAGGGGATTGCCTTGATGACGTCATACGCTTACGCAATTAAGAAACATTCTAATTTCTAAGGTAAAATAAACAATGTCAAAATCTCATATAGTTCACTTGATACACATTCACAAGTATTATTGGAGCCGCTCTCCAAAATTTCATTATTGCTTATCATTTGTCCAGTATCCTCAAAAATATGAAAACTGACACATACACTCGCACCGTTGGTACGAAGTCCTCTTATAACCCTGAAAAAATTATAGCATTTATAAACTGATCTCTTCTTTTATTATACCAAGAATATTATATATAGAACACTCAAGTCAAATTAAGTTTATGATTTCAATCCCAGTTTTGAAGTACAATGTTTGAAGGTGTTTTTTTTTTCTGGGTGTCCAATAACCCTACTTACAAAAGTATATTTTGCATTGTAACCTTGTATATCCACTGGACATAATACGCAATTTTCTTGTTCATTATGCTGTTACCGCCCATACAATTCATTTTATCTTTTATCTTATCTTGTTCATTATAAACAGCACAGAAACAAAGCCAACAGCGATGAAATTTACACATGGAATATGACAAACACGTGATCTGACAATCTGCATTGGCCAAGATGTTTCTGACCTCATACTTCGAATATGGTATTATACAATCTGAAACTTGATATTTCAGGACTATTCCTAATCATTTTCTACGGGTGTTCAGCGAACAGTATATACACATAAACTTTTCCCGGTTTTCCACACTAAAATCACATTTTCCCTGACTGTCGCCGACACACTTCTTTAAAGGAAAAAGACAGAAAAATGGACTTAATAATAACTTACGTACGCAATAGCAGGGTCAACGTATGAAATAGTTTTGATTAGATTAAAAGTAAGAGGTAACCGACGCATTCCTGCAAACATCCTTCCCAGCTCCACTCAGTGGGTAGGAAGATCCACAAGCTGGACAGAGCACGGACAAATTCTATAATTCCCCGACTTTCCCCTGATCAACTTAATTCCCTGATTTTTTCAGACTTTCCAGACAACCGTACAGTCTGTTGTTACAAACGCTACAGAAAAAACGGCAGTAATATTAACTCAAATAATTATCATACAGAGTGGGTTGGTTTCTCTGCGAAGCTTTTGTTCTTGTATTGTTGGAATGGAAATTAAGTAATAACGCCTGGTTAGTAAACTTTAAAAGTTAGCCACACGTATCGTAGGAATTACAAAAACTCACAAATACATAATTTTAATGAAGGACGACGTTTGGCCTAGGTGACCATTCGTTCCCGAAATAACACTTCTGTCCCCGATTTTTAGAAAATGTAAAATAACGATAATTACATCTCAACCCTCAAGAAATATTTTCCCAGCAAAACCCAGTTGCATGAAGAAAAACACGTAGCTCTCAATGGTCGTCAAATCTCACAACACAATAACGTTCCCTATAATTACCTAAAAATAGTTTTTGATCAATGGCAGCCATGTCCTCATCTTTGTAACTACAGCCTTTTAGTAATTCTCTATATTAGCTGCTGATGCTAAATGGCGGTGAATGTACTTCGAGATAAAGTTCAGATGTGGTCAGCCAACTTTACACGAAAATACCAATGATTTCTCCATAAGAAATTTATGCACATACACGAATTAATGCCGAGTGAGCGAAGACGTGTTAGATATATTTTTATATAACTACGTGATGACCACTGACAACATAACATCGCCATGTGGCACACAGTGGGACGAAATCCAAATAATTACGACAAAACTCAAAAAAACTCGAAAACCATCTTGAGCTACAGTTAAATGTCGAATGTGCACTAAACTACTTCGTTTGTGATCCTGAAACGCATAATCATTAGTGCACGTGCGCTCAAGGTTGCCAACATTACGGAATGAGTTTGTGTACCTTCCTGTCGGCAGCTTCCATTGCAGTATAATAAACTTTTTATTTTCTATTTCGCCTACAGTGAAATCATCACCTTAATGTACTTAATGAGAACGATATCCTACCGTTTTTGTATGTACATACAAAGTATAACACATTACAAGTATTTTGTAATGTACATACATCGAAATGGTAGAGGAATTTTCACGATCCAGGATTTTTCAGAAGAAAAATATCGTTCTTGAAAAAGTAAATTACAACAGGGGTTCCACCCTTTCTCCCCGCCGTAATACTGCAGTTTAGCTACTTGTGTCACAGAGCACTGGAAGCTACTCAAAAGGCTACGTTTTATGTTCCTATACCCAGGAAACCTATTAAAACGCGTTAGAAATACCAAAAACATGGGTTACTGTAGGAGATAAGACATGCTCGTAAAGGGCACAAGACCCATGTTTAGGACGCGAAAATCGTTAGCCCTTATTTCTATGGTATGCAATGCGTTTCAAATCCATGATTTTGCTCCAAATACAATGAAAATCACGTTATTCCAAATGCATTGTATTCTATAAAAGACAGGAGTGAGTAACTATGGTTTCACACGGTTCAGATGCCTGCGTGGAACTGAAGAAATTTCCTTATCCCCACCCACCCAAACACTTTTCTCCCAGGAAGTATTTTTTTCAGTTCCACAACCTTGTCTTTTATATAATAGAGTACAATGCAATTGGAATAACCTGATTTTCATTGTTGCTGCAGAAAAATCATGGTATAATCTCAGAGGAAGGACCTTTTTCAGGTGTGTACTTTGCCTCAGATCAGCTCCTGATTTTGCTTCAAAGTCGGCAGATTAAGCATCGGAAAAACTATGAAAAATCACATAATTTGAAATAAATTTCGTACTATAGAAATAAGAACAAACTACTTCCCTAAAAATGGCTGCTTTCAGAAAAAAAATAATAATAATAACAGAAAAGTCCTGTGAATTCAACTTGCTTGCTCACTAGTTTATTTTAGCTCTTAATCCACAGGATCCGGTTGTAGACCATGTTTGGATTGCTTATTGGCTCACTACTGGCTCTCATTGTTTAAATTATGGACCATGCTCAATCATACCTTCTTTTAATCAATTATGTTTTAAAAAGAATGGGTTACTGATTCCTTCTGAATAGAATCTTTTTATTGCTGATATCATGTTTCTAATCTTGAAGAAAATTTTAAACGCATCATTATGTAGCCAAGTTATGTGGCAGACTACATTCTCTGTCGCATTTTTCTTTCTTCTGGGTAAATTTCGGAAGTGGGTAGGGCATTGTGAAAGAATTAAAGATGTATGTGATAGCATAATTATAGACCTTACTAAAAGAGATCATTCTCAATGCTGGAAGATCAAGGGCCATTGAGTGTTGAAGCAATCGACATAGGTTAATGGACAAAAGTTTTGACGATTGTCTAACGTTTCGTACTACAAAAATAAATATACTCTGTTGCGAAACAAAGTCACTTTTTCTTATCTGTAGAGTACCACAGCCCTCCCCATTAGTAAAGAGCGTGCTCCGTGTCTTTGTTCCCAGCGTAGTTATACTTCGAGCACCCCTCTGTTCCGCAACCAGATACTTAAAGAGAAACATAACTGTGCTGTTTAGAAATAAGGTCTATAAGCGATTTAAAGAGAGAGAGATAGGTCCATTTCTCTCAGTTACAGTGTCAATATTATTTCTTTCCCCTCAGCAGCTGAACAGTAGGCTTTTGTCCTTTAGATCAGGATTTTGAAGAAAACGAGCTTCGAAGAAAGCCGACGAATTGATATATTGAAATACATTTGTTGACTACACGTTTTCAAGTGTAGAAAGCGATCTAAGTAAAAAACGCATTACAGCAGTAAGTTGTTCTCAAAGTTTGATACATTGTCCGCCACTGTCTCTTCAATCTTGTACCTTGTGAACAGGCGCACTTCGCTTTCTTCCTCTACACTTGAAAACGTGCAACCGTGTGCACTAAATATCGTAGTGATGCACTAAATATCGTAAAGAGAGAGAGTATGTGAACGTGTGTGTGACAAGCTGTATTTTCCTTCATTTTTCTCATAAATTTACCTTAATTTGACCTCCCGGCTTTCCTTTGTGCTAGTTATATTATCCGTGTTGGAAATGACCCAATGTATCCCGCATCAATTCTTTTCTTCCGTCTACGTTTGTGTATCCTTAACTATACGAAATCAGTTGCTCATGCTAGCTTTTTGCGCTCGTGCTTGAATTTAGGCCTTACTCCTAAAGGACTGATTCCCAAAATCTCGCTCTCTGCCACGACACCAGTACACCGCCCGTTTCTCAAACCGCTTTACAGATCTTTTACTGTTGAAATAACCCTCAACATGTATTCCCTACACTTGCAGCGTGCAAGTAACCTGTTGACCAACATCCAGTCTCTCACAAAAGTCCTCTTGTTGACCTCCCATGATTGACACAGCAAAATTTGCAGTTTGGACCCAGGCCCGTTATCTACACTCCTCCATGGACCATAAGTTATCCCTCCTCTGTCGCCGTGCTTTTCAAACTGGATGTGCCCTGCCTCTTTCTCTTCCACACAAAAAGCACCAAGTTACCTTACTTGCAGAATCACCATTCCATTACCTACTCCCATAACTCAACCACCCGGTAATAATAAATAATCTGCACTCACGACCCAATCCTAAGAAATAGCAGACCGCCCGGGAAATTCCACCGCAACCTCCATCGTAAACCTATCCAGCCACAACCTTACTCAATTTGAAGCTGATATCCTCTTTAAAGGACTGAATTTTTTCCCTTCCAAGCCGTACAACCACTTCCTGTTATTAAAAGATATCTTTTCCTTTGCCCGCGGACTAAGATGGTCCCATTGTGTGGCCAAAAATCCACCTATTCCAGACACACCTTCCAATAAACTCCATACTAGCCTTGAATGCATCCGCCCTTCCTCAAACATGAACCCACCTCCACTTCCTAGCAACTATCCCCTAGAACATTACATCTCCATTATCGCTGCCAGCACCAATAGTGAGTTCTCACATCAGATGGCCAACCAACCTAACCAACGCAAAGCACTTGTAGCGCTACGCGAGAACCATGACATAAGGTCCTTCCAGCGGACAAGGGGTCCACTACAGTAGTCTTAGACAAAGCTGACTACCTCCAAGAGGCTTACCGCCAACTATCCGATCCCAACACCTACAAGACCCATTACGACGTGACGTAATGCCCACCAAAATGGTCATTCATTACACTCCAGAAACACCTGTTAGGCCGGCTTTTCATACATGCGCCTGTTACGTATTTTGCTTGCCATTCCTATCGCGTGTACGAAAAAAAAAAAACTGACTGCTAACCCCTACCTAATCAATGATAACTACTTTGTTAACAGTAAATCGCGTGTGCAATATATGTATAAACACCGAACCCGACTCCTAACTTCCACTTAACAAACGGTCACTAAATCGCATGTGCAACAAAAAAAGAACACCGAATCTGACGCCTAATCTCCACCAATGGTCACTATTTTATTAACAATAAATCGCGTGTGCAATAAAAAAAATACAGCACCTTATTCCTAGCCTCCACCTGAAAATGATGATTTTATTAACAGTAAATAATAATAATAAAAGGAACCGGACTCGTAACATCCACCTAACCAATGGTCAGTATTTTATGGTAATGGTTATCGTAATTACTCAGTGGGTGTCTGGGATCTGCGACCACTGTAGGGTTAGCAAAAACAGTTGTTTTTTTTAAAAAAATAAAAACCGAAAACATTTTTTTTTTTGTTTAAATACTTTGCTATATTTATTTATATTACATATGGTTCCTTAAAGTCCTTATGCAACACAGGTGTTATGAAGGACGGGACCTACAGCTTAAAGCTGAATCCGAACCACTAATCGGTTTGCACCTCAGAGAAACTGTTCTCCACCTGGACTCGAACCAGGGACCCCTTGATTACAAATGCGATGAGTCTACCAACTCATTCACGGAGGACACCTGATAGAAATACGTTGTGAATATAATTTTTAAGTCACTTCAAGAGAAGAAAAAGATACAGAACTGCACATGTGAAATCACTGTACAGAGTTATACACATTATTAAAATAAATGGACAATTTCAAAAGATTACACACTACAGATCTAATGTAGTCCAACCTAGTTCACTTGAGTCAGAAATACAGCGACCTAATTTCCATGTTATTAAAAGTGAATAAAGAGAGAACGAGTTAACTCTGGATCTGAACCATCCATACATATAGATATACAGAAAACACTTTTTATTTCAATAAATTCGTGGGTATTTTATGAAAAAAAAAAAAAAAAATGTTACACGGAATTTCTGTGTATTTTATCAATATTAAACATAATAAAAGAAACACTCAAACTTATAAACAAACAAAACTGGCTTTCGTAAGTATAATCTCTGTGCCTATTCTTTAAATAATAAATATGAAATTTACATCTGAATATAGCATGAAGGAATTGTTTAACTTTGTTTGGTTTAAACAATTTAAATAATAATAATAAAAAAACTAACCCTGCCAAACTGACTCCAAACATGATGGACTTTCGCTGTTCTACTAGGTAAGTTTGGATATTATTTTTTTTATACTAAGTTTGAGCATTAATTATTATGGGTTCGTTTTGCTTTATCTACACCAAAGGAAGTAAAATTTACAGGAGAAAGGTTGTTACCAAAGTGTGGAAGAGTTTTGAAACAAATTAAAGTAACATCTAGAGTCATGATCCAGTGTTATCACTGTGGGACTATATATGCATCCGCCATAGGTGGGGATGTGTGCATTTTTCTTTCACGCGCTTATTGACCGGCTCCAACAGCGAAAAATGTAAAGACCGCAACTAACCTCCACGTTCCAATGGTCACTCGTTTAACATGAAATTCGGAAAATGAAATCACAATGGGATATGAGGAATGTTTGCTATGCCATCAGTATTCCTCCACGTGTCACTGTATCCGAATGCACTGGAGGGCGTATTTTCCGAATTAATTATTTTCGTGGGGTCATCAAACTATTTTCTGGATAGTTACATGTCGTTTTCGAGTATGGAAGTAACAGTGGCAATTAATTTTCAAGAACAACTGGTGTTTACCGTATAATATTGGTCAATAGGGTGGTGTCCTTTGGTGTAGATAAAGTAAAACTTGACCAGTATTTTTTCTATCATGTTGTAGGTGTCCTAATATGACAATTTTGCACCTGGTTTGGGAAGCTTGCATGCCGAAGACCGTTTGCGAAAATTCCAAGTGGAAACAGCAATGAAAAGAAATGTGTACAGCAACATTCACGATAGAAATGGTAGAGTACAAATAATAAAGAAAAACCGGTAAAACGCGTTTGTGGTCGTAACGCCTAAAGTTGTAAGGTACGGGTGAGAAAAAGAAATGTTGCAAGTTTCAACATTTCATCATTAAGTTACGCCCAATTGCAATATCTGAATTTTTTTCTTTAATTACGCGATGAAGACTGCTCCATTTATAGTTCTAAATGGAACACCTGATGTATACTAAAAACAAGTTAATTAAAAACGTGTTAAATTAATTTTCCTTCTTAGAAAACGTTGTCTATGTAATCTTAAGAGGCCCATTACTGATACACTCACTCTGCCTTTTACAGAAATACGAATGCAAAATGTCGAAGTTTCGTAGCTGACAGAAGTACCTAAACTGCAGTATCACCTACTGCGGATGGTTTTCGCGGCGAACCGCACAGTACCGATGCTTGTGAAAATTAGTGGATTGGTTATTTTAGCTAGACTGCGTGCGATAATCTTAATTAACGCAATATATTTAATCTGAAACCGAAAAAACGAAAATGTGAAATTACATGAAAATAAGAACCCTGATTACAATAGAGCAGTCGTCCTGGACTTACATTAACCACATTATCTAGCACTGCAGTCGGTTATTTACACAACTCAACGTGACAAATTGTATCACTTGGGACAAATTACGTATGAAATCGTTGTGGTAACTTCGAACACTTTTAAAATGTCTTTGTTTCTTCATATTTCATATATATACTTCCAGTACTCATAATTATATATATATATTCATGTACCTGTAATATTTGAATGCTCTAACAATTCTATAAAAATGTTGTCTTTCTTCTTCATCATCGGTAGGGTTCCCCATAATCCAAATTTTAAATATTCTCTTAATAACCCCGCTCCCTTACGAAACGTCCAGAGTCCGCCATCAATTATTTTAATACTTTCCCCTAGATGGCACTCATAAGCAGTATCTCGAAACAATTGAGAAATTCTAAATCCAAAATGGAGAACAATTGTACGATTTTAGAACAACTGTGATCACCAACACTAAAAATTAGCCTCAAACATCCAAAGTCTTTATTTCGTCGCTTAAGATGGAAAACTGCTTATCTTATGAATAGCATTTTTTTTTCAGGAGGGGAAAAAATACATCGTTCACAAATTTCTCATAATTCATGTTTTCCACTTGTTTGCAACTCAACCCGCATAACATGATCAGGAATGCGGCGTTGGACCAACACTTCGTACGACCAACATCCTCTCAAGCAGCAAGACCCGGCGTACGACCAACACCCGAGGGAAAAACTTGTGTTGGTCGAACGCCGTGTTGGTCCAACGCAGGCGCCCCCCCACCAAAAAAAATTTAAGATGATATTTTTATTGTTTTTAAGTTTTATATATCTAGGGCGTTGTCAATTTTATTTTAGGTCCAATGCCGTATTGGTCAAACGCATGTAACACAACATGAACTGTACTGAGAAGCAGTCTCTTGCAACCTAAGTTATCCCTTTTTAAAAGAATGTTATATTTATGTTTAATAAAAAGGCCGTTGCTAGGTGCACTGTATGTAGCGCTTATGTACGCGTCAGGAGGAAATGACGTCACAATTTTCGTAACCAGAACTTCGCCCAGCTAGCCCTCGTAGCGAGCGAAGCGATATACATCCTTAGCTTATAGTGGCCTCTATTTGGTATATTAAATCACTACTTTTATTAAATTTCCTAATGCATATATACAACAAAAAAACAAAAAAGTTAATCATCTTTAAAAAATGTAAAAGTAACCACGCCACGGTTCGATCTCGTGACCTCCGGATCAGCTTCACAATGTTAGGGACTGGAAAATTTCGCTAATAAAAATATCAAAATTCACTCAAAAAATGCCGAAATTCGCGGCCTAATTTCGCTCACAATATTAGATTTCGCTTATAGTTAGCTTAAGCCTATATTGAGGAAACGTTTGAAAGGTAATAATATATTGACGGTTATATAACGGAATATATGTACGTTATTTAAAGAAACCAGTAAATTTTGCTGTGATAAATAGCGTGAAACTTTAATGTTTACATGGAAACGTTACTCAATGCATACCAATGTGTACAGCGGATTGTATTACAATGGAACCACTGCTAGAATTTTCGTTCCTTACTTTATAATAATCCTCCACGTCGTTCTCCTCTAGTGCAAACATAGTCTTGGATTCCAGGTTTTTCTTTAGATAAAATAAAATAATAGCTGAGCAAAGCAAATATATATTTTATCTGAAGTAGATAAAAGCAAAGCTTTGATATGGAAAATATAAGTTTTTTCTCACTCAAGTTGAATGGTTCACTGTTCATATCAGCACAAGGCATCCATATTGATTGCAGCACTGCCTCCGTCAATGAGGTAAAACATCTTTTTAATTCTGGAAGGATGTTTACAACTTCAACATGTCCACCTGTTTGACATTACATTATCTCTTGAAAGCACTCTTTTGAAAGTAGTGTATCCATTGGCTACTTACGTATGATTCAAGGATTTCAATCAAGCACGTATCCAGAATTTGGTTTTGGGAGGGGTCCAAGGGCTTCCGAGGGGCTCCAAAGTGTGTCTGGGCATGAAATGTATATTAAATATATATAATTACGCCTGAAGTTAAACTGTTTTCCCATAAAACTCT
>JAGDQP010000470.1:1299-59126 GCA_022664845.1 Lepisma saccharinum | reverse complement strand
ACACCAGTACTAACCTCAAATATATATATATATAACTTTCTGGCATCTTCGCGGTCTTTGAAAGTTATCCCCAATAGCTTGCCGGTCCGGGAGTATTAGAAGGTTGAAAATCAATTATGAATAAGAACTTCAGTCTCTGGTAGGTTTTTACACCCAGTAGAATCGAATTGAATGACACACTTTCTCTGTCGTGGCAAGAACTTTAAGCTTAAACAACGCCGGAAATGTATATATACTTCCGGTACAGTGGTTACTGTCGCTGACTGATGATTGTGGGGTCCCGGGTTCGATTCTCGGCTCTGCTAACGGAAAGGCAGAGCAGCAGTCAATAAAAGACAGTGGCGATCACAGTTGGAAACTTCGCCTCTCCCCTCCGAACACGTTTGGTCAGCGTGGGAGCAGCTGATCAAATCCAACACCTCATCTAGTAGTGGATTGGATTAAGCTGTGAATGCAGAAAAACTTGCTGCAAAAATGGGTGGCATATTTTTGCATATTATATGAGCCAGAAATTCGTTTACTACAATAAATCCACTATAATACTTCGGCGCCGCATCTTCCTTCACTCGTGGAGATAGTAATAATTAGAATAACTATTTGGGAAGCGTTTTCTATTTGGTGCATGTGATGCACGATATTATTTCCTCCTGTGTGTTGATTATACGACTTATGATTGCTTTTGTGAATCGCTACCTTGGGTCGTGAACGCCGAAGATTACAGACCTTTATATATCTCTGTCCACTGCATTGTGTGAAATTAGTTTGGTACTCGAGCTTCTGGGATTCGAGAGAGTGGTGGTGTTCGATTCGGGATATTCTTCAAATGTTTCACCGATTGATACCCGCATTAACGGTAACTACCGTTTACATTAATAAAATAACCTTGGGTAACGATTAACCGTGGGTAATAACCTCGATTAAACATGGTAAGATGTTAGTAATGTAAACAAGGCACAACTGCAAAGCATTTATATTGAGCAGTTGTGATACAGAATAATTTAGTGTTCAATGTCAAGTTTTGACTGGTAGGATGTGGTGTATATAATAATGTAATTCGGTCTGCCTGTGATTATTTGCACATCAACACTAAAAATATTGTAGTGAAAAAAAATCTATTTATCCATAACTAAACAAATACAAACTTCAACTTGTACAAATCGAATATAAATAGCTCTTAGGGTTCAGCAGAGCATAATAATTGGCAGTAATGCCTGACGTTGAAAGAATTTTAAATTTATTTTCCTTCTTAAAATAATATTTTTTAAACTAAAGGAAATGTGCACCAGCATTGAAAGTCCTAAACGAATTCCAGTTTGGTTCTATTCTACCATGAAGTTGTTCTAAAAATTGAAGGAAAAAGTGCATCTGCTTTGGAAGTTTCGAAAGCAATCAATCTATTTAAAACACAACCTTGCTTCCTAGAAAGATAATTTGTTTCGTCCATATTCAGTCACGATGTAAAACTTGAAAATGATGGACTTAATGTCACATGGACTTATGAAACATGTCCAACTGCTTGGAACCAGTGATGGTGCTACTTAAAAACTTGGAACTTTTTTACTGGGCTTCTCTACATTCAGTGCCAATGTGGTCAAATGCAGAGAAAACTATTGATTTTATTGTAGAAAGAAGGATTTTCAGCATGAACTAGATAACAAATTCTTTGTCGAGTTTTCGTGTATCACGCAGCATGTAACTTGTACTAATGTATCAGAGCGGAATACGGTTGAATTCACTCACTTCGATGCAAAACACATAAATCATGACAATGTGTCAAAAATAGTTATCCCGAACGATGACTTTAACGCGATAGGACCGATTTTAATGAAAGCTTGCTTTGCCTGTGATTTGCGTTAGTAGCCAATTGAAACATGTTTTATAGGCTGTTCGAATAGTAAGGGGTGGTTTCCATGAAAGCTTGAGTTGCTTGGGATTTGGATGAGTGGCCAGTTGAAACACGTGTTTTATTGCGTATTTTAGTGTAAGGGAAGTGTAACATGTGTTTCAATTGGCTATTCACCCAAATCGCAAACAAAGCAACCAAAGCAAACTTTCATGAAACCAGTCTCAACACATGTTTCAATTGCTATTCACTCAAATCGCAAGCAAAGCAAGCATTTATAAAAATCAGCCCTTAAACTCTTTCTTTCAGGAAGTGTTTGGAAACCACTTTCTTCTAGTTTATTTAGTTTGCCGTTCGGAAACTCACCCTTAGTTAATTTCGTTCGCGAACGCAACGAACTAGATCTGACTTGGTGAACTTCTTCAAATTAACATGACCACCACCCGCATGATAAATTTACCGTGTTTCGTACCGTGATTTAGTACAGAATCCTAACATGACTGTCATTTCTATAGTAGGGAACAATTTTGACACAAGTAACTTGGGTATTTATCCGAAACAAATGATTTATTTTTACTTTCAAATATTTAACACTTCTTCAGGCTATGAAATGTTGTTAGTATCGCGGGAATCGACACTAGATACCAGCACTGTCAAAAAGATGAAACTAATTGATTTTTTTTTCTGAAGGTTTCTTGACTTAAATCAAGAATAAGGTAGAGTACAAATCTACGAAAGCCATCACAGTCTCAGCTTTCGTAAAACCTAAATACATCACGTTCCTATTTGTTCAAATTGTAACTCCGAAAGTTAGCATTAACTTTGTACGAAATGGACAATTGTCAAGTATCTGTTAAAATAGACCCTTTGTCTATTTATTTGTTTCCTTTCTTGGCAATGGCATTTTTCAAAGAAGTTAATTGCTTCCAATTTATTTTGTAGAGCACGTTCTTAGAAACAGAATAAAGATAATTGGAACATTTTTCTCGTGCCGTAAATGTACCTTACTTGGCGAAGTCATGAACATTTTGAAGTTTGTTGAAACATGTAAGTACTTCAGCGAGGGAATTTTTGTATGTAATAGAATATAATTTATTGTAATGTTGACCAAATGCACCATAAAACTTCAAGCATATAGACACTATTTCTGCAAAGGAAAGTCGTACATGTTCGTAATTAACGTTATTATTTGGAGATAACTTCTCTAAGAAACTAGCTTGCTTCGTATGGTGAAGATCGTTTCCGCAATTATAACCACACCTTCCCTTTTTGTTTTTTCCTTTGATATGTATGTGAGTTGGTGTCTGGACAACGGTTTTGTACGTATGTTAATAACGAAGAAAATGCATTTCACAAAAATTGTGCATTCCGTGAACTTCGTTACGTCTTTCCGAACAAACCCTATTACTAGTAAAATTATAAAATTTAAACTAATTTTGAATTGAAAATTTTATTTCGGAGCTGTCCTTAAACTTTCATAACCGTTAGGGCTGGTTTTCATTAAAGATTGCGTTGGTTAAATAACTAATTGTAACACGTGTTTTATTGCGTGTTGTATTGTAAGGTAAGTGTAACGCATGTTTCAATTGGCTCCAAATCGCATGCAAAGTATGCAACGCAAGCTTTTAAGGAAAGCAGCCCTTACTGTTAACTGATGTGATTAAAACTTGTAATATTGTATTCAGTACGTCAAAATCATTAGAATAAAGCCACAAGAATGGCTGTTTCATAAAAAGGGTGTCAGGAGGATATGCAACTACCAATACCCTAGAATAGAATAATAATTGAACCATACATAAAGTTTTGTTCAATAATTTCTTGTAGTCGAAAATCATGTTATTTATCAAACAATTGTTGGTTCAATAGTTGCGTTTTGACTTTTGCGTGTTGTTTTTGTTATTTCTGCTCACTGCTGGTAGTGCTGTCGCCTGTCACTGCTGTGTTAAACAAACATGTCTTTTACTTGCAAGTTGCAATTATTTTTATAGATATATCTGGTGGAGGCTGGTCGGCGAGGTCTAGTAATCGGCATTGTGTTCCCTTAGAGCTGTTACTTGTATATTTAGAAACTGAAGTAATTTTGATCTTTAGCTGAAGATACACGAGATTAAAATTAAAAACAAATTGAAGATGGATAATTCATTTGCAAGTACATCCGTAACTCGAGTTTGTACTTTGTGTGACAGTAATATTGTAGCTTCAAACATGGAAACTCATTTAATGGGCTGTCGGAATCAAGTAATACTCTGCGAGAAAGGGTGCAGTGAAAAAATTCCACGGTACATGTTGGAATATCATTTGCAGTGGGAGTGCACGCTAAACGATACAAATTTTCGCATCATTCGTTCTGAGGACAGACTGACAAAGGTAGCAAAGAAGAGTGACAAAACTGAGCGAAAACGTAAATTACAGGACAGTAATGAGGGTAATTCAAAACAGAGATGTTCAGTTTCATCCGTGGGAATTCCAATGGTGAAAGTTTGTACTGAAAACTGCTTTTATTGTGGTAAAATTTTACCTGAGGAGGAAAAGGAGATCCATGAGGAAAGCTGTGACTTCGCTTTGGACAGCTGTCAACAATGTGGTATCAAAATTCAAAAGCTTTATCTCTCTGATCATTTGAAAGAAAAATGCGAGAAACGTATTGTCCAATGTGAGTTCTGCAACGGTGACACTTCAGCAGATGCAGTGGACGAACATCTTGAAATTTGTGATCTAGTTACGGTTTCTTGTGAGTACAAGTGTGGTAAATGCATGCAGAGAAGAGAATTGCAGCAACATATGCTTGAAGAATGTCCGAAGAGGATGGTAGATTGTGAATACTGTTCTCGAGAATTCCATGCCCAGAAACTGGATGACCATCACATGGAGTGTGTGAAGTTTCCAGTTGATTGCACAGAAGAGTGTGGGGTTAAGGTATTACGAGAAGACGTCCAGAAACATAAGGATGAGCAATGCATTAAAATGTTTGCAGGATGTAGTTACAAGAAAGTGCTGTGCAACGTTCAAGGATTTCCTGCTGATTTACGGAAGCATTTGAAGAAAGATACAGGTAGTCATATGGATCTTATGAAAGATGCTATAGGCAGTCTTTTCGATGTGGTTGGTAAATTACAGCGCGAGAAGGACGAACTGTCAAATAAACTACAAGAGATGGAAACGCAGATGAATGAGATGCAGGGAAAAGTGGATGAATTAACTAGCACAAACGATGTCGTGCAATGCGAATTGCAGAAAGTAATAACGGATGTTAGTGAAACCAGCTACAAAGCATTGTGCCCTTTTAGGTGGAGAATCGATTTTGAAGAAATGAAAACAATTATTGCTCGTGAAGGAGAGATGACAAGTCCTGTCTTTTATAGCAGTAAATATGGTTACAGATTAAAGGCAGTTTTGAGTGGTTTTCCGAAACTGAAGGATTATACTCGCGAGAAAGTATATACAGGAGTTGCTGTTAGTTTACGCATTCTGAGAGGGGACTCGGATGTATTTTTAGATTGGCCGTTCAACAAACGTGTCACAGTAAGAGTTATTTCTACACTTGGTAGAAATATGGGTCTTTCTCGCGATTTTCAGTGCTTATGTGATAGGCCGGTGGACACTGAAGGTCATGATCCTTTTGGTTATGTTGAGTTCACATATAAGAATTTGCATGTTTATGTGTATGGAAATAGCCTTTATCTTGAAGTAAATGTCTTTTAACATTGTTATTGAAGGATAGCTGGTTATTGGACAAAGATGATCCGTTTTACGTTATGATAAAAGTAATGTTATTGGTTTTAGTTCGTCGTCCTGGTAAGCATTTACTCACAATTTGAGTCCCTCACGGCTGCGGTTCCGTAGTTCGTAGTGCCTCGAACATCAAGTTTTTATTGCTTTGTTCAAAACTTCTTAATTCTTATTAATTTTTTTATTTATTTACTGTTATAGTCACTTCTATAAACATCTAGCGACAACCAAGAATCAATCAAGTGTTAATTCATATTTTATTGTTATTTCGTTAAATACGCACTCTAGTTAATCAAGATGGCGCCATGCGGATGAATGCTAATTGTGACACTTCGTGTTATGAATGAGACATATTTTGTTACAAAAACACGGACAGTATCTCGAGCGAACGAAGAGGGGTTAGGTAAAGTCAAGTTTGGTAATTCTAACAAATTATACTCGATGTACATCTCTCTCACGCGCCCTAAGTCGCAAGAATCTAGTTCCCACTTCACAACAGTAGCTATCGCTAACAAACACGTCTCGCTTTCGCTTCCTTTAATGCTAGTCGTATGTTTCTACGTCACACAAAAATTTCATTCCTGTAAATTTTACAAAAAGGCACCACCATATTCGGAATTGCATTCCTCCTCAGAACTCCGTAACACAAACCAATGTGGATTCCCGAAGAAGGTGTTATTATAGCCTAGTTACTAGGTTCTGAAGTTCAGCAGCAGTTCCGACGTTGGTTACAGTAAAATTGTAATGTACATTTTTTTCTTTTGAAATTCGTATGACTTATCGGTAGCATTTATTTCTAGTTCTATGCTACTTCCTTCGTATAATTCTTTCCTCACTGCACTGAAGGCCGGCACATTCTTGTACGGAAGTAGTTTCTAGACCATGTCTTCATGTTTATTACACGACGGAAAGGTAAGAGTTAATGCTGAGAAAGCAGGTTAGCTGAGGTCAAGTTAGGGACATCATCTGTACATTGGAAACACACTAACTTGCTTTAAAAATGAAAATAAACAGTGTGTACAACTGTGCTGCAGCAATTAGCAAGTCATCGGCGATTTCGGCATGCGATCTTGAGTTTCGGAAGATACTCTAAATATCCTTTAAAATTTTCCTCCTTCCCCTGTTGTAGGCACTGATGCTCTTACGTTTCATCTGCTATGCATGTGGACCGAAATCGATCCTCCTGCAGGTTCATTTTATCGGACTTCACTCAGTCTATTCCTCGAACTACTTTTCTCGACACTTTTATTTTCTGCGAGTCCTTTACCAACTAATTCTCACATACTTCCTACAGGAATTGCGCCAATCTGAAGACAGAGTGTGGTCTTGTTCTATGGTATAGACATGATTCTGGATACAGGTAAAGAATGTAATCGGGCCGTTTGCGTACGCATAAGATTGTTCAGGACGTGAACTGAATCCAATGACACTATGTTGTGCTTAAATGTAGAGTGAACCTTGTTTATGCAACTTTTCCAATTAAGAACGTGTATTCTTGTTACTACAATGCTTGCCTTTGATAGCCCATTGAACCTCTGTTCAGTGTGAGGAACGTCTTCCATTGGCTTAACACATGCGAGCTTACGGTGATTTTACGCGGTTTACAAATCGATCGTAGGAAATCGCAGAAAATTTCACTAATTGACTACAAACTAACTTTGAAACTTTCAAAGTTTTATGATTTACGTTTGGTAGTTCCTGCTTTCCTCCTTCAATTGAAGGCGTACCGTATTCTTTAGGGTTTTTTTTTTTTTTTGCGTGTGTTAGCCAACATGCATGTGAAAGTTGAGTAAAATCACTGCCAAACTGACCCTCTTTCTATTGCTTGTATTAAAAGGTCAGTTAATTAAGAATTTTATTATGTTCATTGTAAAAATCAAGCTCTTTTACTCAAAGTAATCAGGTGTTAAAGAAATTCTTGTCAGTTGGTAAACAGCAACTTATGTATATACATTTGTGTTCACTTTTACTGATGCAAGTGATCAAATTCTGCTCAGTTATACAAATATGGAATCGGAAATAGTATACTGTAGGAACCTTTGGACGTGTATTGTACATTTAACATACTAGGCAAAAAAAAAAATCTAAATCTAAAATTAGAAGAATTTATCAGACTGAAGTACGGTTAAGTTTTACCATACTTTGTAAGTATTCGAACTTAAAAAATGTACCCCCATCGGGTATTTTCTTAGAATCTAAGCATATGTCTGTAGGATCTGGCATTAACCAGCGATGAATGTAGCTAACACGTCCAAAGGCTGTTATATATCTTCTATTATTTCATTGTTAATGATTAGCCAGCTTTTTTTTTTTTTTTTTTCATGAGGCAAATATGAGAAGTGGGTGACGTTCTACATACGAAAAAAAGCTATTAAAATAAACTTTATGTTCGAAAAGATAGTACAGCATTTGTCAAAAATCTATGTGTAGGTTAATTTGTATTTCTAACCTTTTTAGTAGAAGGTATGTGTTACATTTTTATGTTGATGTTCATTGAGTGTCCTAAGTCAAAGATTATGTTTTCCTATCCTCTTTATTGGACATAAAGAGGTTTGCGGTATAATGTGATATTCCAATTGTCAGGTACGTAAAGTAAAAATATAAATGTATTAGAACGTTAGTATGAACTGTATTCCACAATTCTTTTCTTTCTCTCTAAACGACACATTTTGTCCATGATATTCGTAAATTGCTCTATTAATAGTGCCAGAGCACTATATTTTTGCTAAGTGTATGTTATGAAAGTTGTATCATTTATTGTGATGCAATTAGAAATAGTGTTTTTCTCTACATGACTCCATTTTTGTGAGTACAGTTGAAATTTTTACTCTTTAAGGAGTAATAGTTTAGCGAGTCACGTTTTTTAGAAGTATCTTTTTATTACTTTTTTTTTATGGTGTATGAGTTTGTAGTACGTCGGTACAAACCAAGAATTTTAAGGAGAGGTTTTCCGTGCTGGTAGATCAATCAACAGAATGTTTAAATTGTGTGATCTTTAATTTGGAGCTTTTTTTTTAAAAAAAATGTAATAATTTTTGATGTTTGGTATTCTTATTTAGAATTCACTTAAAGTGAAGAGAAAGAAGGAGTTTACTTCATATTCCTTTGACGTGCCTGAGTTTATATTGAAGGTCTGCTTCCGAAGTGAAAGCAGTATAAATTGCTTTTTAATTGGTCCACGTATTAAGGGTTCATATGTTTGTTTTTGCTAGTAGAATTTAAGAAATGTTGTCTTTAATTATATTACCGTGGTTATGAATTTATTTGTGGCCTTTAAGTTATCAATGGCTCAGGCTGGAATAGAATGAGAGAGAGAATGTTGGAAGGGTAGTTTTGTAGGTACCATCCCGATATTTACCTGGTGTGGTTGAGTTATGATAGGGGACTCTGGGATCGTTCTCAGGACCTTACCATCTGAAATACGACCGCCTGTTGTGTATTTACCCCGATTTTTATAAAAAATTTGCCCTATAAAACATTGGTGAGGCTTACCAATCCAGTTTAGTAACAGTATTAAAAATGTCCGTCCTGCTAAACTTTGCGTATTTGCGATTAAACATGTTATCGAACGGCCGTGGCTCAGTTGGTAGAGCGTTGACTTCGCAATCGCAAGGTCCTGTGTTTGAACTTAGCGGTCTGTCATCCTAACTGACCTTGTTTCAGGATTCTTCCTCAGCTACACTGGGCTACTGGCACCTTGAAGCTAAGCCTGGCCCAACTTCCACTCCTCTAAATCTGAGCTAATGATTCGTGAAGATCAAAAATACAGTTTAGTAAGCATCATGCTTGAGGAGTAGTCCAATTTGCGATCACAAATTTATGTACTCTAGTTACTTAAACGCAGTACAAAGTAACGAAAATTTTACATTTAATGTGTTCATTAAGAAGGTAAAGAATATAATAATAGTAATTTTTCTATAATAATCAAATAATATGATTTTAGGTATTTGTCAGAGCAGTGTGAAATCAGGGATAATTTTAATAAGTAATACTAGGTACCGTAATTTCATAAAATCATTTTGTTTGGTTAATGGCAGATTATGTTTACTTCATGTATATGTCATTTAAGTGCTGTAAGTGAAGATTTTATAGCTATTTGGGATAGTGGTTTCTAATCTTGCCAAAAGCACTCAATAATAGATAATTTGTAAATGAAAGTACTCAAGTACCTGTATAATTACCGAATGTGATATTTTCCTGAGATGTGATTTTGGAACTATCTCAGTTGTGATAAATATGCTACTGCACATCTATGTTTTCCCAGTGTTGCGTTATGTATGAGATGAGTGAAAGTTTTTTTTTTTTACAAGTTTCATACATATTATATTGTATTTTTCTGTACTTTGAAGTTATCAATACACAGTTATTAATACAGTGAACGTCTTGTTTTTCAGTTTACTTACTGCACTGTGGAGGCATTTGGTGTTTAAACCGATCAAATGCTTGGAAGATGAAATCCTTCGGTGAACGCATTTTAGGTTGCATCCCAAAATGTTCTGTCGACTTACAAAAATGCTAAACACTTAAGAAATCACATGGAGTGGATAGCGGTTGTTAACATTTTATGAAAATGTCCTTTTTAACTCGCGAAAAATTTAAGACTTTTTACTTCCATCTACGATTTCTGAGCTCTACTCATGGAATTGTATCATTTTTATTAGTTCATTCACGAAAGAAATGCCTAAACAATTGAGACATTAGAATTCGTCGTTAAAAATATATCATCGGACTCGCGTAGCACAGAGAATTTTAGAATGTGCTACACTGAATCCTACAAAGAAGGCAGCAAATTTGCGAACATGGTTTGTCATCTATCGGGAAAATACGAACTACATGATCACATTGTGTGCGTTAGGCAGTATTCGCTTCGAAAGGATTTGTGAAGACGAACTCGTGAAATATGAGGTTGAAGGGTTTTTGCTGCCGCGCTCCCCAACACAAAAGGCGAGAAAGAATAAGTAAAAATGGCAGCATCGTTACTTGCCTTTCTTTCTCACACAATTTGGTTAATGAACTCCATATATTAGTAGGACTTGTCTGATGCATATGACATTCAATCACGTGTACGAGTTCGAATAATCGTGAGGATTATATCGTCATTTTCGAACCAGAAGGTACTTTGTCCACTTTTGAGAAAAAAACAGTTTTAAAGTTTGAAGTTCTATTTAAAGTCTGTATAAATTCATTTCATTTCTAACATTTCTAGCCACTTGGGGGGCGTTTTTTGAGATATTATCTTTGGTGTTGATGCCCTTCAGTACAAGGTCTTTGATTGCAATGTTAACTACATTTTGCAAACAAGTGGACATAGTACCTTCTGGTTCCAGGGTGACTATATAACCATGGTTGGTTTTACAAACCTAAAGGATGGGTCAGTTTATAAGGCCAGTCCACACAAAGTGCTGAGAATAAATTGTTACCGGTAAATTTCTTGGGTTGAAATTTAGCACATTTTTCTATTTTCCAGAATTAGTATTTTTGCTTTATTTAAGAGGGTGCTTGGCTACAGCGGCCGGCAAAATAAAGTGTTCATTTTACTCAATAGCCCCCCTCAACAAAATTCATGTTATTGTGAACGTACATTTTTAGAAATAAGAATTGATACAGTCGAAATTTTGAATTGAATTTATTTCTCTTTTGATTTACATGTTTTTTTATTAATACAAATTAAGTGGCTCACATAAGTTGATGCTTGTGTTGGAGACTGCCTCTTCAGGCCAAAGAATGTTTGGTAGTAGTTCCTTCTCACCCCATCAGATGGACGTTGTTGTTCAGTTGTCAGCCCTCTGAACTGGGGGTGAAAAAAAAAATGTAAAAAAAGGGAAAGTTCCTGCTTGCCTCCCTGAAAGACAGAAGTTGTGGTGTTTGTATACATGTGTGAGACAGACGTAACCAAATCGGTTCAAATACGTAATTTATGCTTTAGTGTTTGTGAGCTGTTTTTTCATCACATTCGATTAATCCAGTCTAACCTTTTTACAATAAAGTAGTTTTTTAAGTTGAGTTAACGTTGTTAGCGTTAATTATTTGTGTGCAAAACGGAAAACCTTCGTTTGGCTCACACGTATTGATGGTCCTCCGCCGATCCGGATAAGAAAAAGCTTGTGAAGGGTGAACAATCTGAGAGACAGACAGCAGTTTTCTCTCTGTTTTCTTTTTTTTTTATGCTTTGTGTTTTGTCAACATTTTGTGTGTGATAACTAATAAACTATGGATGCCCTGGTAATTAAGAAGAGAACATTAAAAGCAAAAATTACACGCGAGGAAAAAGCCGTTACCATCTTGGCGGGAACAGATATTAGTACTATTATCGTGCATCAGGGAAAAGTCAGTGAGTTACAGTGGGATTGTGCCCAGTTACTAGTGATTCACGTTCAACCGTTTTTTTTCTTCACTGTCGAGATTAACGCGTGTAGGAGGTTTATCTACAATTGTCGAACACCAGACCGGAAACGACAAGGATCTCTGAGTGCAAAAGAGTTGGAGGACACCTTGCTGTGTCTAGTGAAGCAAGTTCAGAAAGAAAATTTTGCCCCTGTGCTTGGTGGACGAAAGAGGTATTCTGCGGGTGGGGGGAAGACTGCAGAATGCTAACATATCCGTCGATCAAAAGCATCCGATCTTATTGCCAAAGCAACATAAACTGACCGAGTACATGGTCGAAGCAGAATGACATTCAAGGACTATATTGCGTTATTCATATGTCTCTCCACAAAAGCCATACATTTAGAGTTTGTGTCTGATGCTGGCACTAGTTCATTCGTGGTCGCCCTAAAGCGTTTGCTCTCTCGCCGGGGACTTCCTAGTGACATTTTTTCTGATTGTGGAAAAAAAAAAAAAATGTGGGTGCGAGAAACGAGCTCAAACAGTTGTTAAAAACTAGTGCACATATCAGCCAGAATGAAGACTTCTTCATACCTCAGCGCACAAGGTTTAACCTGGCATTTCAATCGCGCCCCACTTCGGCGGAATATGGGAGGCTGGTTTGCGAAGTGTTAAACATCATTTGAAGCGCATCTTGGGAAATGCGGCGTTAAGTTACGAGACACTTTAACGAGCCTTGATCTGGTTGTAATGCTAATATTTTCCTTCCCTCTTTTCTTATTGTCCTTTTTCTGTTTTACTTCCTTTAATCCTGAGGACGCACGGAACAAGTCCCAAACGTTATTTATGTAACTTAAACTGGTTTAGTTGATTACAACTTTCCAAGCGGCCGTAGCTCAATTTTAGTGCGTTCGCTTAGCAATCAGGAGGATTGGGTATAGATCCAGCGACCGGTCATCTTGACTGGGGTTTTCCACGGTTTTTCCTCAACACCAGGGAAATGTTCGGATGGTACCTTCAAGTTAGTCTCTGACCGAACCTTTCACGCATCTTTGCCTGAGAATTAGATGCCTAAAGGCCATAAATAAAGTGCAATTCATTTCAAGTATGCCTTAAAGTCACTGACGTTAAAACATAAAAGTACATTTTTTGCAATGCAACCATGTTGCGCATGCGTATCTAAAAATTTACAGTATTTATCTTCCTTTTGTCCTTTACAGAAAGCTTTCCTGTAAATTAGAATTAAACGGATGAGCACTGTATTTCGAGAACTAGTAAGTTTGATTTTTAACACCACCTTTTGGTGGGTTAATTGTAACGAATATTTTAAAAGTATTTTCAACTGACAAGCATTTCCATTCACTGCCAATCACGTGCAAGTATTGGCGCAAAGGTGGCAGCTGGCGCCTCCCCCTTTTTTCTCAACAAATTACTATTAACCATCAACTCCGAGATTACAAATTACAACATTGGAGCAACGTGATTTGTAAAGCACATTAGATTGTTACAGAACAGATATTTTTTTTAAAATATAAAATGTCAGGTAAACTGTCCGAGTTTTTATAATTGCTCGATTAAAAAGAAAATTTTTTTCCATTCTAGCCGCTAGAGTGTGCAACAAAAGAATACGGAAAATAATCATGAATCATAAGCGCAATGTAAGTTAACAAAGAAAGAATCAGTCTAGGAGTTGACTTAATTAATGAGTGAAGTTCAAGAGCTTAGTGTTGAATAAAACTGAATTGGAAGTTTTAACATTATTATTATATTGCGTAAAATAAAAAGGAAGATCATCTACGACAAGTCAGTAGACAACAATTCCCAATATTTCGTACAATCCATTGCACTTCTTCGAGTGGTTAGGAGGTAAAACTCACAGAAAAAATGTAAAGAGGAGTGTGGTTCATAGATCCATCTTGGCAGATGTTGGAGAGCATTTTTAGAACGTATTGCAAAGTCGCTGCGCACTTGGGCACATTATGTTCACTCTGATGTCAGATTTGTTTACTTTTCACTGTCAGCAGGTGACGTCACATATCTACTTTTCACCCTATGTGCTCGCCTCGTGGTCAGTCTCACTTATTCACACCGTCTCTACAAGTTAGTTTTACCTTTTAATCACTCGACGAAGTCCAGTAGATTGCACAAAATATTGTAGATTATTAATTTATTGATAATCCTAGATAAGTTGTACTGTTTTTAACGCACGATGGTACGTGATCAAACTGAACATTATTATTATCTTTTATTTGTATGTAAACTAGTCAGTGTTTCTGGGTTATGTAAGTGTGTCTTCCTCCTGTCATCTGCGAGGAAGCAAGAAGAACATGCGACCTCATTCGATGCTAAGTTCTCCATGTATTGGCCAGCTTGTGAGCCTCCAAGTTATATGAGTGTTCGAGAAAATAGAGGGAAATCTTACTGAGGGCTCAATATTTGACGACCGAATGGGAATACATAGTTTATTTAATTCAGGGTTGCCATTTGCACACGTGTAACTAAATCCGTAACGTTTTTCCATGACATAGTTAATTATATTTCTTATTGTAGGAAGCTCTTCCAATTCCTACAAGAAAAAAACCGCCTCTATGGCAGTATTCCTTTACTTGTTGTAACAAGCTAAACTAAATTCCATGGCTCTATTACGAATATAAGTGAGCAGTGTAACTACAATATGTCGAGCAGCTACTTCGTAGCCAGTTAACCAGTTTGCTGATCCTGTAGGAATACGCCAGAGAAATAAAACTTCGTAGTGTTGCAAAGTATACTACGGAATACGGAGGATAGGAAAATGGCGATCGGCAGACCAGCATTTTAAAGTGGTTAGCATTGTTAAACCTTCCAGTTTCTCATATTGCGTTAAAAGTTGCTGCAAGTGAACAGTGGTGCTAATACATTGTAATGTATTCAAATGTAGTTAAAAAAAAAAGTTTGTTCTTTCCCAAATTAAAGTGTTGACTGATTTCTTTTGTGACTAGTGTTCAAATTGTATTTCTGTATAAACTACTATGACATGTATCCTGACACTTAACAAGTGAATTTGAATACGATGTTGCTGTAAAAGTTACAGTAACAATAGAATTAACATCACCTGAGGTAATCATGTAGAAAGATAATAATGGCAACATCGAATGAATATAAAATTTACGATGAACATTGCAGAGATTTGATCCGAGCTGCAGACGGGGACTTGATAGCTATTGTTACTAGCGACGAAACATGGTGTTTTCAATCTAGTCGTGTCCAGAGTTTTGTTTGCAGGAACTCTAGAAAGTGCAGCTGCCGAACTTTCACATCAAGATTATGTTCGTGTTCTTCAATTACAATGGAATAATTCACAAAGAATTTGTTTCTGGTGGGTAAATAGTCGAAAGGATTTCTACTTAAAGATTTTAAAAGTGTCCTAGAATTCGTAACCATATTGCTAATGAAACTCGGTGTGTACTTGACAAAACCCGACGACCGTTTCATTGGCTTTCCTGCCAACGCCGTCAGGGAATTTTTGTTTCTGTTCCCCTGACGATGTAAACAGAAAAGCTAGACAAACGGTGGTTTGTTAATGATATGTCAGAGATACGTCGTGGGAGCCAAAAACATGTATAAGAATTCTCAAGGTCGCGTTGTCTCTTGCACCTCACCAGTTAGTAATATTGCGTGAGGTTTTGGCCTCTAAGACAATGCTCGAAGTGGGTTAGAAAGGGCAAGGGAACGGTTGGAGAAGTAAAGGTAATGAACTCCCATTAATAAAAATGTACGTCAAATCCAAATGAAGAAGCTCCCCCCACCCCATCCCTTCGAGCACTGCTCTAAGGAAATTGTTATTCATCTGTCCGCGGACTATTTCCCCTTCATTAAACTAAATAAATGAATTTAATTTATTATTTGACTTAACGCAACTTTGGTCCCGGGCGGGAGAGGACGTAGAAAGGAAGTCCGGGGCCTAGTTTGAAGCAACCATCCCGGGATATGTCTGGTGGCACTCAACTGAAGTTGAAGCTGATATTTCGGAAATTCAAATAGTTTTAACTGACTTCATTAATGCTGTTTAAAAAAAGGACTATCAAGTATGTTTTGAAAAGCTGTATGCACTCTACAATAAGTATATTGGTGTAATGGAACATGTCAATTATTGTAATTTAAAATCAAGACAAATAAAAAGTTAGTCGGGTTCTAATTATATGTCGAGTTGACAACATGGCGTCTTAGCCCAAATACCGCATCACGGCACCAGTCCGCTGTGTCCTTTTTCTCTTCTACCATGTGAAAACGCTTTTGCGAAACGTTGCCGCTATTCTATTGTGTATGTGAAGTTCCTGTACTCCTGTCTCAATATTCTACTATGTAAGTACCATCTTACATATATATATTATATATACACCGCCCCGCTGGTCTAGTGGTTACCGTCACAGACTGCTGATCGTGGGTCCCGGGTTTCGATTCCCGGCTCTGGCAAGTTTTTTTTTTTTTTTTTTTTTTTTTTTTTTTTTTTTTTTTTTAAGCGAGAGGATCTGTAACAGTGCCCACCCAGCATCGTGATGCAATTGGAGAGCTGCTATGAATAAGAGACAGTGGCGATCACAGTTGAGAGCTTTGGCTCTCCTCTCCCAATACGTCTGGTCAGTGTGGGAGCAGTAGACCAACTCCTCCCTCCGGGAGAGGTCTCATCCAGTAGTGGATTGAATATGGCTGTGAATTATATATATATACAACAAATTTCCGGAAAATTTTATTGATGAAATGTCAGACATTCGTCTTAACTATGTTCGTCAGTAATTTATAAGATTAAGAAAAATTAAATTAGTCAGAAATCTAATTAGGAAAAGTACTGTTCTACTATCATCTATATGAGAATTCTTGTTGATCATAGCTCAAAGGTTTAGTACAGGAAAATATGCTCAAACCAAAGTCCCAAGAGATCCTTTAAAAATTAAAATAAATAATAATAAAAAAAAAAAAAACACCACACATGTACAAGTTTCCGCTTCATGAAAAGTTGAACTAATTGATAGGGCCGAGACTTCAGTAAATTTCGGTTTGGCCATGTTTCTGTTTTACACAAGTTCCATTTTCGAGAAGCTTTCGTGTACTTGAATCGTACTTAACGATTTTGCTAAGTCTTTTGTTTACATACGAGAATCGTATGCGTGTTTTTCTTATTTCGATTAAGGATTTATTGTATTTTTTGGTTCATTAAATGTTTGTTAACAATTCCTCGTAATATCTTGTGGTTAATAATTGTGTGAATATTGGATCGTGGTTTGTATGGTAACTTTAACTTGATAACTGCGCTTAATGCGAATAGGACAAGGGTAGAAACAGCAGATTGCAAAATTCAAGATTCCACAAGGAACTGAAGTGAAGTTTATTTATGGTTCAGGTTGGGAAATGGTAGAGAAAATGCGAGAAGTCAGTCAAAGGTACCATCGCGGCATTTATCTAAGTACTTGGTCTCATTATATAGTATATATCGTAACATGGGGATCCCACCTAGAAGATGAATTCCCTTAAAAAAAAAAAAAAGAAAAGAAAAAAGAACGAGCAAGGTACATTTGAGTTTTTGTCGAAAATCGCTTCGTTTTAAAAGATACAAGTGGACCAACTTTAAACCCAGAATCCATTTCTTTCAATGAAGTAAAATGAATATTTGTCGATTGATTATGGAATGGGGACACCGACAGTATTATTATATTACATCAAATAATGTGTATGCTAAGTTTAGTGCTGAGACGTTCAACGGTATGGAAGCAATTTGAAAAAGTTTGCAATACTGACAACAGGAGCAAAATACCTCTATGATCTGGCCTCTAAATACCTCTAAGGAACATGTATGCAAAATTTGGTGACAACCAGTAATGGACTCGTGTAGATTTGTATAAGTAACATACATACATACAGACAGAGAGAGAGAGAGAAAATTTTACTTATATGCGATACTTTAGGTTTTATCACTGACTAACTTTTCAGAAAAAATAAAGAAAACTGAAGTTACAAATTGGAATAAAATAAGCTTTAGAATGTACTTATACCAGACGAATATTCATTCAGATTTGAAGTGAACATTTCAAGTGTTCTGCTTGTAATTTTTATTGATTCAATGTTGACACTGTCGGACTTTAGAAAAAACGAACGATGTACATAATAAAATGTAAGCGTAGTCTTTCAAAAATTTTGAGATCAAAGAACATGAAATACGACGGCATTGAAGAACAATTTTAAAAAACTTGACTTTTCTTACATTATTTACAAAAAAAATTCAGAGCGACATTTCTTATAATTTTCTATTAGGTTTCTAATACAGAAAATGGAAAGTATGTATTAAATATTATTTCACCTTTTAAGTTATATATGTATAGGTATTGCGACCTCTATCGCTCTGCTCATTAGTGTTGGGAACACATGTAAGGAGTCGTTTAAGTACTACGTAAGCACAGTTTAAATCATTTTAGAACGCCTTTCTCCTTTTAAGCAAAAGTAAGCAGATTCCCAACCCGCTTTTCTTGTATTTACGTAACACTTGTTAAATTTCTGATCGTCATTTTGTAGTAAAAAAAAAAATGTTTAAATCTACTCTAATATGCTTTTAAGAGAATTACGTAAGCATTGCTCTGATCCCCTCTCCCTTTATCAGATAAAATGAGCGAAGTTTGAACCCCTTCTCCCTTGAATGCTTACGTAATATTTGAACGACTCCTTACATATATTTCATTTTTCCTACTCAAGAAAGTCATCAGAGATACCGAAATTTAGCCCTTACATCCGATTTTTTGTGTGTGTGTGTTTCACTGGAACAATGTTATGTAATTAGCCTGTCCTTTGTTCTCTTAGTCATTATACATATGAATAGGTGTATGAAGACTTCACACAGTGGTCGATACTGAGAATAGAGTAGGGTAGACAGTCTAGTCATTTCGTAAAGAATTATTTTGTTTTACTAGTTTCATTAGGTCTTGTCACTGAAATTCCAAACATTTTCTCCCCATTATTTCATATTTGACAATAAAGTAAATAACAGTAGCATTTTGTGTTACTTTTGACTTAACGTTTTGTTTCTCTCTCACACGCGCGCGCAACGTTTCACCAAATGGCGTGGTCAGACTAACAAATGAAAGAAAGATAGAAAGAAGTGGTTATTTTGCCATCTTGTCGTAATTTTAATTATCAGAGGTAATGATATTTCATAGCTCTATTGAGATTTTCCAATTGTCTTGAATAACTCATCTGAAACAGTTCACTCGAATCCTAGGCTTCTGAATGTTGTGACATATTTTGTGCTGTTCCAGTAAAACTTTTGATCTTTCCTTGTTCTGCAAATGCACTTACACTGTCACAGCATGACCTGAATGGGACTTTATTACAGCTGATGCTACTTTTAATAAAATTCTGAGATACTTTGCCTAATATCAAGTACTTTCAGTTAGTTTCTAACACCTTTCACAATGCATTTACTTGCCTTAACCTGTTTGTACAGTACAACAGAAAATCAAACTATTAGTAGTGATTTCTTAGGTCCAGATTATCGGATATTATTGCCCCTTTCTTCAAATAAAAGTATATATTGGAAGCAGCATCTTTTGAATTTAATTTTAAGACCTTTAGGCAACTTTGGCTCAGGTCGGATGGATGATGAGATGAATTGGTGGAGTAAAGAAACTAGGAGGAAACGGGAGAACCCCGAGAAAACCCACTCATACGGTGTCTGTCCGCTGCAAAGTCCATTTAGCATGAGCAGGGGTCGAACCGACCACCCATAGCATCAGAGGTGAGCACTAAACGATTGATCCACCGCGGCCCACCAGCATCTTTTTTAAAATAATATATTTATTTTAAAAATACCGTCTCCTAATAAGACCTTAAATAAGAAAATAATTGTGAATAAACATTTTCTGTTATCTTTTTTTTTTAAATTTCACTTAAAGAAACTAAAACTAAATATACTTAAGTAAATATTAAATAACATAATTTAGGTTAAAATGCACATTTTTAAATTTAACAAAAAAGACTATTGGATTTATGAAAATATTGCTCTTAATTAAAATTTAAGTCAAAGAAATTATCTTTCATTTGAAAAAAGGAACCATCGAAGTCTCGTAATGCGATGCCGATATATTTGAAATTAAAAAAAAATGGCGATAACCATCATTTTGAATAGCTACCGTTCTGTGATGTCTATCACCCATATTCGTGCTCTTCATGGACAAGTGTTCAAGAGCTGAAAGTTTCATTTCTTCCCCTCCATTTTATACCAAAACATGATGTAGCTCCTACACGCATTAGTGTCTTCGCAATGTTAATTCGTATTGCAGAAATTTTCAAACAATTATCCATATCTCGGGTCATACTTGTCGGGTTTAATTGATCTTTTTTTTTAAAAAAAAAAAATAATAAAGTCTGAGTTACAATCTAGGAACAGTTTTCTCTAAAACCAGTTGTTTCAAAGTAAAATATTAAATAAGAACATATTCTGGCCAAAGTGAAACATATTTTACATTTAACTGAAAAAAAAAATTAGATTTACAAAAATATTGCTCATAAATAAAATTGTAATTCAATCTTTCATTTTAAAGAAAGAATGATTGAAATCGGATAACTCCGAGATATGTTGCGTTTTAATAAATAGCATCGGCCGTCATGTTTGATAGCTACTTTCTTGGAATATCCATCACGTATTTTCGTACTCTATATATACCAGTGTACAAGTACTGAAAGTTTAATTTGTTCCCCCATTTTATACCTAAACATAATGAAGCTTCAACACGCATTAGTGCTTTCGCAATGTTACCTCTGTTTTGACCTACCTTGCGATCCTCTGGTAGCGCTGGGCCGATGTTTGAGAGCCACTAAAGCAAGGCAGATGAACAGAGAAGGGAACGAAGGTAAGCTAGTCACTTTGATGCAAACGAATTACGTTTTCAGGAACAAGAAATAATCAGCACTTTCACTTTAAGTCTCTTTTATTTTAAGTTCGCAGTTGAACATTACACAGAAAGAAAACAGAAGTTTGAAGTTTAAGCAACTAAGCGCTAGTTCAAAGAAAAAGTTAGAATAATACTTTGAAAATAAAGATGTCTTAACGTTTGCTGTCGTCGCTAAGCGAAAGAGGGATTGAAAGAATTTCGATGTTAAAGAAAGTTCGAATTTCAAAAACAAAATGTTTTTCCTACTTTGCTGTATAGCTAGTACAGTACCTGCTTCGTGTTTAAAACATGTTGAAAAATTATAAGTTCCAAATCCCGATAAAGATGTGTATTTGGCACAGACCCCTTGATTCCCTCATAGAGTTGTTGTCTGTCTCACACTTAACATCAGCTCTTCCAGAATGAGGATTTCGCGACACACGATAATAATTTAATCCTCCTTTTTCGCGGTCATGACGTCATCAATATACATAATACATCATCATATTGGAAATGAATGTGACATAGAAACGACAGTCGAAAAGAAATGATCTGGGTTCACTTTAGTTCTTTGCTTTCAATATTACAAGTCATCTTATTAATTTGTTACGTTTCTAACCAAGTTATCAGAAATGAAACTATGAGCTTATAACTTGGCAGATGTCACATTGAAATTAACGTAAGATTGCTTCTAAATTATCATACTAAGATCTTTTAAAATAACACAATTTCTGTTGCTATGTATAGCTTGTTGAGTTATAAAACCAATTGCAAGAATAAAATATTAATTTACTTTTTATGGAGAAAAGTAAACTAATACAATTTGACTGTCTTAATGAACGCGAATGATTAATGATTCTCAAAATCCATATTAGGAAATAAAGGAATAAATAATTCAAAATGAAGGAGAGCTGTTACTAAGGGGAGCCTAAAAGCCCTGCGCAACACCTTGCATTGCAGAAATTTAAAAAAATGTCCATATTGTGATCTATTCAGTTTTTAGAATTATCAATTTGTATTAATTGCGCTTCATTTAATCATGTATTTCAATTTATCTTAAAATATTCGAATATATTGTAAGTTCTGAGGAAAAATAAAGATGGCGGGCAGAGATCTTCAACGCGAAGCCTTTTAACATTCAGCATATGAAAAGACACACACACACACACACACGTAAATTATGACGTGGATGAACTGTTCCACTTTTCAAAAACGGCCATCTTGTGATACTATATGGGTGTTACTTACCCAGCGCGTATATGCGCCAATATTACGAATAATACGGTATACCAGAGCAATGAACCACAATAGCACTAGCAAATTTCATCGTCTTGAAAATCATTTAAGAAGGACCGTCGAATAAAGCTCGCTCTCGATCGTTCATCACCAGTACTAGCGAATACTTCTCCAGAAGGGCGCACTGCTAAGAAAAGCCGAAGTTAGAACTTTGCCAGAATTATAGCAGCGGATGCAGTTATTTTTTTTCATCAGAAGCAAACCCCTTTTTTTTGTTAACGATCTTGAAGAGACTACAGAATCACACAACTTTCAACTTATATTTCCAGGGTATGTTTCTTGGCTTTTAACATTTCCCTGTGGTTGGATAGGATTAGTTGCCTGAACAACGTCTAAGCTCTGATATTAATTTTGTCTTAAATTCATTAAGCCAGATCTACTCAATTAATGTGTGTGCCGTATGTTCATATTCTAAGGTACATCGTGTTGGAAATTGCGCCTTTTAAGGAAAATGCAAATTCGGTATTTCCCTTATTTTCTAGTGTTAGAACCTGAAGTCCCCGGTAGAAAAACTAATCTTAGTTCACTTCGCTGAACGTCCTCTCTCGTACGTAAGTGCTTACCATTAATCTGAGCTACACCCGTCAATTACTTACTTTTCCCCCCATACTGCTACAATAATTCTACCAATTTTATGGTTACATGCAGCTAAATTTCACTTTAGTTTTAGCAACATTTCGAGCTATAAACAATTAAATTGCGAGACGTTCACTAGGTGGATTTGGAACACCATCGTTCGAATCGGTTAGATCCCATAACGTTATACCAGTTAGGTGCTGTCACTTCCCAAGAGAACAGTGGAAATCCATTCACCCGGAAAACATAGATTCGATAGACATATACACCCAATATTTAGGTTATCCCTTGATTATAACGCAAGCAACACAATGTATAACAGAAATCCAACGCTACGTTTTATATATTATTGCACAAATGAAAACAGTAAACTAAATTTTGACCGCAGATACTTTAGACATACTGCTAAGTTTTATCTTTTCGACATTAAACCGTAGGACGAACATCAACAGCTGGACGTATTTCAGAAATTTAAAAATAAAATAATTACAGCACTCTTAGAAGCGTAATATTTTTTTAGGAGATTCATTTACTCTCCAAGTTACGTCAACAATTTCCAATGCTGTTGAGTATTTTGTCATTAGCGATGACAAATCCACATTTTTAGGATCGAAATTACCAGATATAAATAATTAAGTTGACAGTCTACATTCGGCAATCGGCAGGATTCGACCTATAAAACTCCCAACACAATGAAACCGTGGATATTACCGTTATGTCAATTATACATCACAAATAAAATACGATCCATTCGTCTTTGCGCTCCAAAATATTCCCATTCAATCGCGTAAGCGCCGGAACAGGAATCAAAACTTCGAGAAATACTTATCTGTTGTGGAAGGATATTTTCTGACTAAGAGAAATTTGTAGGATTTTGCAATAAAATTGAGACAGAAAATTTTGGCCTTGCCTTGCTCATAAAATTTAAAGCAGGTAATGTATTTTCTTTCCTGATGAAATTTGTAAACAACTTACAATTTACAATAAAGGACATGTAATGTGTCTGAAAACTTCAAAAATAACACACGCTCATGCCGGTCAAAACCCGTGGACGCAATTACCGCCACAGCAATTCTGGCGACGCGGACGATACACAGCATTCTAATAGCGCATTCGAAACTGATGAAAGCGATAGAATGGCGACTCCCAACGTAATAGTATATAACAATAGCTTACTTTTGCCACGATTTAGCTCTAAAACAGACTCAATCGATTCCTTCTTCAAATCATTTGAAGATATGGCTAAGGAAAATAGTTGGTCGCAGGATAAGTGCAAAGAACTGCTACCAACGACATTTCTTTCCAAGGACAGAGATAGGATTCAGGTGTGCATAGATAAATATGACCTCCATGCATTAACATATGACAACTTTAAAAAGAAAATATTACAACTATTTAGGAAACCGAGTGCTAAGGTTGATGTTGGAATTAAACTACGCGAAAGAGTACAGCGAAAACGCGAGGATGTAACCAATTGTCATCGATATTCAAGCTTCAATAGCGAAATTCGACTACAAGATTGATGAAGTCCCTACGGTGAGCCTTATCACCAATGGTTTGAGACCCTACTATTTTGAACGAATTGGAAGTATTTCCTACAGTCAATGAACTTCTTACGGAATTACAAGCAATTGAAACAACGCGTTATACAGTACGCAACAGCCAACGTAAAGCTCGGGTGTAAGATAGACACAAGAGAAAACACCCCAAACGTTCATATTCTACCGATTCTTTACCATCCTCAGCATCGAGTTCTGATCCAGATTCAGAAACTTTATGAAGAAGATTCAAAATGAATAAAATTATCACCAAATATTATCTATAAACCCAAAGATGAACCGCAAACAGCTGAAAACATTGAAGCACAAATGGAAAAATTGTCATTGCAGTTATGTAAATACCCTCAAAACGTTGAAACTAAAACAGAAGCGCGCTCCGTTCAACAACAACAAAAACCAAAACAACCTCGCCAAAATTATTACAGGAATCAAAGAGGCAATTATAAAGGCAAAACATGTTATCCGAATTTTCGCTACAACAACAGAAGTTATAGAAATAATTTTCGCCAACAAAATAGGTATCCTCGAGCTAATTTTCAACAAATAGGAAATGCCAGACAAAACTATTAGCGACAACGTTACCAACAACCTCCATATGTACGCAACCGTACATTTTATAATATCAACAACCAATATCGCTATAATAGACAGAACCAAGGTTATATACAAGATCCGCGGTGTCAGCAACCGCAATCAACAAAACCGCAAAATCAACAGCGATAGTCAGACCAACGACAATCACAAAATCAAGTTTATTGTATAACAACATATCAAAATCCTAACTTAGTGAACCAATAAATTATCAGCAACCTTTAAACGGAGCAATACTGCAGTAAGACATGAAGCAACTGCATAGGGTTGCCACCTTTTGATGAATAAATTACGGGACACAGCAAAATAATACGGGATAATGGCAAAAAATACGGGACAAATCTGAAATAATCTAAACTGAAAGCACCTAGTAAGCTCCTGTACTACTACAGTATGTGAACCACACTTGTTCGTACAAAGTGCAATGTTGGCATGAGATGTGCACCTTGAGAGGGACAAAAAAAATGAGTTTATGCTCCCGAATGGTGATAAATGTGTTGCAGTAACTCCAGAAGGATTATACCCTCATCAGTTGTATAACCATTTGAAATGTAAGAGATATATGTCTTTCTGTCAAGAGTGAGAAACATACCATTTCTTCGTACAAAATCACGATCATGATCAGTAACTGAGGGTTACACGTGTAAAACGAACAGTGCATACACATATTGGAAACAGTCTAATGCCAGTTTGTGCTTAATCCCTCTGCACCAAGCACGTATTGTTCAAAATGGGCACAAATGAGGAGCTGAGTGCCGCTATCAAAAAGTTAATTGTGAATTTAGCACTAAAAGTGTACATCGTTTGAGTAAAATTGCCGAACAAGAAACATTCCACTGTGCAATAAATAGTAAATAATTTTAAATATGATGGAACAACAAAGATCTTGCCAAAAATTTAGAAAACAGTGCTTAATGAAAGGTCAGAACTGTTTGTAGGTGAACACGTAAGATCGAAGCCGAAAATCAGTGTACCTCAGCTGCGTCAAATGTTGAAGATGCAGCAGCAGATCTGAGAATAAAACGTCTGAAAATTCAACCTGGCGTCGTGCATTATATAGAAACGGTCATTTGTCTGCATTATCATGGAAGGACACCAAGAAAAAAGCCATTTGTTGATAAGAATGATCGTGTCTTGAGCTTGAAGTTTGGCAAGATACACGAAGATAGGTACCAGGAGATTTGGGATAGCGTCATTTAATCAGACGAAACCAAGATTAACATCTAAGGATCTAATGATGTAATAAGGGCGTGGGAAAAATTCGAATGAAATCGACAAAGTAGAGAAGACATTACCTAGAATAAAACATGGAGGACTTACACTTCTTTGGGGACGTATGTCTTCTAAAAGTGTTGACAATCTACATTTCATTGACGGATTAATGGCCAAATTTGTCTACAGCAACACTCTGAAGCAGAGTACCAGAAAATGGCTGTTCATATGTTTCAGACTGACAATGATATCAAACACATTGCCGCTCTTAACGAGAAATGTTAGACCTGAAATGTCTTAATACAGTTGAGAACTACTCCACAATGGACGGATTTGAATCGTTTTGGACTTTTGTGGCTGATTTTATGAGGGTGTGTGCGGAAGCAACATTCAAAGTCATACAATAGCAGTAACATCCAAAGAAGATATCAAAATGATGAGTTATATGCATAGCAAACTATCACTCATCCAATCTGTCAAACACTTATTTGATTAATGAAGAATCGGAGTAAGGTTGTTATTCAAGGCACGGAATATTAGGACTGTCATTTTGTTTGATTGCACCATATTGTACGAATATCAGTGGTACACGAACAGCTTTTTTTACACATTTTTATTTGTATTCTCAATTCCGATCGTGCTACGGAATAGTTCTATTTTTCTATCCGTCATGAATACCACTGAACCTGAAATGTTTCTTTTCATATATTTTCTAGGTTTTTCTAACCACAGTTGGCATAACATCTGTTATCAACTATTGAATACACGAATATTATACGTCGCCATGTTGAGTCTTGGGGATGTGGACAGAGCCTGCTCGCCAGTCTGCATACTATACATTTGGAAAAGAACCGATCACGGTTTATTGACATGTTGAAAATATGTGTGTACATTTAATAATCAAAATAAGGGACAGCCACTCATAATATGGGACGCGTAATTTTTATCTAAAATACGGGACATCCCGTATTATACGGAACAGGTGGCAACCCTACAACTGCAGGACGCAGAAAACCAATTTCCTCAAAACACCTATTACAATTAGACACGATCTAGCATTCTTACCCATTACCATAGACAATTGGAAACGCGATTCACTTCTGGATACCGCTAGTCAAGCATGTATAATTAATTCAATATTAGTAACTAAATATATGCAGCAAAGAAACGAAGATATACAAATACAGGTTGTATCACAATACACAATAAGTCAACAAAATTGCAATAGTTAAATTTAAAATAGGAAATGCACGTTTTTCACAGGAATGTCTCATTTTAGATACCTTTCCCAGAAACTTCTATTAGGCAGTAATTTTTTACTTCAACATCAAGCAACAATTAGTTATGAGGAGAAAACATTAACATTAACACATTTCGTCAGAAACCCAAATTTACCCGTAGAAAACTAAATTTGACATACGTTTTAGACACAAAAATTACGAAGCGAATATAAGATTTAAGACGAAAATATCTTACTCCTAGACGAATTTACTTTCCAAAACGTTCCAAAATTATAATTCCACTAAAACTGATAGAATCCCGCATTAGACAGGAATCAGTTTTACAAACAAATTTAGTTCTACAACAAAAATATGGAATTTTGATCCCTAGACCAATTTTTTCATTAGCTAAAGTTAGTAATCCATCTGAACGTAAAATTGTTCTTCCCCAACATAGAAATTGGCCATGCGCAACAACTTTATGTTCCCCGGTTCTTACTTGTAATATTGCATCACAAAGTGATACATTGGACAAAGAAACCGTAGAAGACGACAGACGCAAATTCGACTCCTCACGTGTTACTATAGGTTCTGATTGCAGTCCAGAGATCAAAGAGAAAATTTAAAACTATGCTACACGTATGCGGATGTATTTTGCTGGGACGGTATGACAATTAGACGGTTAAATCATATCAGTTCTCCATTGAGTTAGACACTATATTTCTAGTTCTTACGTTCTCAAAGATAAAATTAGGCGGGAAGTGAACACCCTTCACAAACAATAGATTATAGAGCCTTGCAAATCAGTTTTTAACGGCCCTGCACTATTTATACAGAAAGCAGACGGTTCTGTACGTCTAGTTTTAGATATGAGAGATATTAATAGACATGCTAAATTTGTGGTTACATCACTCCCCTCCTTGCATCACTCATCTCCACAATATCAGGCAAACATTGGTACAATAAATTAGATGAAAACTCAGCCTTTTGCAATATTGAATTTACAGAGGAAAGCTGTGATTGTACAGCATTCTGTTTACCAGAATTAGGTACGTATAGATTTTGTGTATTACCGCAAGGACTGACGAGACCATCCTCAATTTACACCTCTTTAGTGAATTTAGCTATGTCTAAAGTCGCGCCAGAAAATTTAACATATTTAGACGATGTGTTTCTCTACGGTAACGATGAAAAAGAGATGCCCAAGTTAATCGAGATTTTATTCAATCGTATGTGGAAAATTGGTCTCAGATTTTCATTGGCTTTATGCAACACCAAATTATGACCTTAGGTTATAAAATTTCACTCTCAGGATGTGCCATCTCAGATCGCATGATTGAAGCAATACAAAATTACAAAACACCAAATGCACCTAAACAATTACGTAGTTTTCTTTCCTTGTGCTCATTGCTAAGGCAGTTTTGCCGTAACTTTGCAACTTTCGCCCATCCTTTACACCAATTACTTCGTAAAAATCAGAAGTATATATGGACTGAGTTACTTGAACAAGAATTTATTGCCCTGAAATAAAAGCTACTGGAATCACTAAAACCTCGCCCTTAGGACCTTTGTAAACCATTGAGAATTTCACAGACGGCAGTACCATTGCGATATCGAGTGTTTTACAGCAATGCAACATCGACGACGACCCCCCAAATAGACTTGAATTGGTGGTCAATTGCTTATTTCAGTCGACTGTTAACTGACACTGAACGACGTCTTCCAATATATCAAACCGAACTACTGAGTAGAATTGTAAGTTTTCTCAGTTTCTATTACTATTTAGCAGGAAGACATTTTTATCTTTTCACCGATAATCGTAGTCTGACGTATTTTCAAACACAACAACGTCGTTTACAACCGAAACTTGTTCAGTGGCAAATCGAACTTCTTCCTATGATTACACGCCAATTTTCACTCCTTCCGGACATAACATCGCAAATGGCTTGAGTAGATACACTGAACTATTACCCAAACTATCAGATTTTCAATTTAAAGATCTTCAATGTTTTGCAACATCAACTGTACAACAAGCTGAAAATTTGGCAAACATCAGTAATCTTCAACGTGAAAGCAAATACCTTGGTGAAATTTATAAACATCTTTCAGATGAAGAATTATGCAATGAGATCACACAAAACAGGCAAGATACTATGTACTTCGAGACAATAAGCTCTTCAGAAGACACCGAATACCCAATGGAGACAAACTTCTAATCTGTGTTCCACTTGTATTGCGAGACAAATTATTTATATTGCGTCACACTTTACCAACTGCCGGACATCATTCATTTTCACGAACATATGCTTTAGTCTTATCGCCTATTTATATCCCGGGTTTAAATCGATTTATTAAGGAGTCATGTGATAGCTGTTTAACGTGTCAGACTACTTTGAAATCCCGGGAACGCTTAATGCCAGCTCACCAGACATATAACCAGTGTCCAGCGCTGTCAGTATTATTCCTAGATGAAATTGGACCTTTAACAACAACGCCTAGAGGTAATAAATTTATAATAATGCTAACAGATTTGTGTACTAGGTACTTAGTAGGAAAAGCAGCACCCAATGTTGGTACTCAGGCCGTTATAGACTTCAGTTATAACGACTTTGTATTGCATTTTAGAGTGCCAAAGTGACTTTACCTAGATATGGCATCATACCACACAAGCAAGAAATTTCAAGAATTTACAAGCTCACTAGGTATATAGGTTTGTTATGCGCTACAAAAGTCTCACAAGACAATCGGTGTTATTGAGCATCATATTCAATCCTTGGAGCACTGTCTTAGACACTTTTTCAATAAATACGGTACAAATTGGGACACGGTATTACAAGCGTGTATTTTTCTTTAAGGTGCGCCATTCATTTCGTAACTGATACATCATGTTTTTATAAACTTTACGGTATAAAACCAAATTTGAGTTTCCAGAATCTTATGAATCTTCCATATGACAATGTTAACAACGACGATCGTATTAGATTGTTAGAAACTATACGTAAAGAAGCATTTCAAAAGCTTCATTTAAGATTCTTACAAACACGTAAACGCCAACAACATGGCAAATGTCTGGAATTCAAAGAAGGTGATGCAGTTTTATTAGAAAATCTAGCCGTAACACCAGGCACTTCTAAGATATTTTCAACTCATTTAACATCTTTGCAAAAGTAATAATACGAAATTCCGGAAACCGTTGTACTGTAGAATTCTTAAACAAGAATGGAGTACCAAGACAACTTGAAGTCGACTTAAAATTTAACATCTTAAAAATATTGATTGGATTTATTTATAACCCAATCATCCTTTTGTAAATAATCCGGACGTTGATATATGTAGTTCTAAACTATGAGGAATCGTGATGCTAGTGAATATCGAAATCATTTTACTCACAGATATGTGATACGCTGAATTCTGCTAAGGCATTGAACTATATATTTTAGAATGATGATCCATTGTAAATTTGAGAATTAGTAAATATTACAAAGTAATAAATATCTCATTTTGAATTATTTAACGATTATTTGCAAAACTATGATTCCATTGACTACACGAAAAGAATATGAATAACAGCAATCAAAATTGTCACATTGGGATTTACCATCTTCATTTCTATTAACGAGAAAGTTGTGAACCTTAAATTTAGCATAAGACTAAAACTAAAATTTATTAGCTTTAAGGAAACGAATAAGTTTGTTTAAGTGCATTTAGTATTTAAGAACTTTACCGACGAAATCGTTAGAGATCATTTAATTCTAAGATTTTGAACCTGAAAATTTAATCTAAGTTCAATATCTATGATCATGATTAAAAGTATTTTTTATTTAAATATCTGTTATGATTTTAAATAAAGTTTGCATGCATAATATAAAAACAACGATATAGCTATTCAAATATTCTGTAAAATAAAAAATTTAGACATCTTCCCAAAATATTTAAAAGATTTAATCAACTTCTATTGACGAAAATAAGATCTGAAAATATTACAATTTTATTAGTAATGTTTAACCTGCACCGTGATAATAGCAAAACCCCCACATAAGAATTTTTATTCACCATCAGGCGAAAACATCACGAGAAAACTCCGCAGGAAAAAAATAAACTCCACATTAATACTTATAAAAGGAAACCCCTGGAATAAGAGCAATTAAAAATTTACATATTATGGTAGTACGAAGAAAATATCAGTGAATCCCAATTTTAAAGTAACATTTCAATTACAATCCATCCCACAATTTAGTTCGACAAATATGATTTTTTTCCTCGAAAACATTAATACAACAACTTTAGAACACTGAACCCCGAAAATTACGAATTCATTTCCCAAATCTATAAAATTATAAACCAATAGGTATTCCAATACGCTCGTAGTAAAATATACTAAAGTTAAATCATTAACCCACCCAGATAGTACCCACACCCCATCTCAAAAACATTGACAATTTTGACCATGACCTTCATTTTGAAATAAAGTGCATTGACATAACCCTAGAAATCGATTTTTAGCAAATTTGCATAAATCTGGAAAATTCATAACTTTTTTAATTTCAAACCGATTTTGATTTTCCTCACGTAGTAACAAATATGGAACATTTCCTTGGGCAGTCAATATTAAACAACAACGAAACGAATTGAAACAAAAGCAGTGACCTTACAAACGAGCAATCAAGTTGATATATCCATAGAAAACGATTGGGACCCTTCCAACATATTTGTGTTAGAAATTGTACTGAAATGTACGAGTATTTTTAATACTCTTATTTGTGTCTCTGTATACAAGAACTCTAAAATTGGCTTAATTTTTTTAAAAGAAAGAGAGAGAGAAATAGAAAAATTATTTCAGAATTCCAGGATATGTATAAAAAGTATCAAAATTATCCTAAATACTTCAATTCTTCAAAAAAACACTCCATACATTTGGACAAATATCCCTGCAACCACCGACACCAACTAGTGAAGACATTTTTCCTTATTCCAACATACTTCAAACAAATCCGTCCAAAATTTTTAATAAATTGGGCTAGGAAATATTCAAAACGTACCTAGAACGAGACAAAACATAAACATTGACTTTAGTAGATTTTCAAAACAATTCGATTACATAAAATTCAATCACATTATTATTATCCTAAAAGAATTAGAAAATTTATATCAATATAAAATCAATTACCTTTTAATATATATATATATATATATATATATATATATGTTATGATAACCTCTCCGTCACGTTCTTTGGATACAGCGAAAAAGTTGAAGCCAAAGTTGGCGTCCTTTTAGCATGCTAACAATCAATACTAAATCAATATAGAACCGCGTGGCGATTGCATCGAAGCTAGCTACGCTAACTTCGGTAGCGGCACAATAACATAGACTTTCCTTCACCACCTGCCTTACTTCTGGTGGAAATATGAAGTTATACTGCTCCTTCATAAGTTCGTTGATCACGTTATTTTGAATTCCATAATACAAATCATTTACCGAAATCATCCGCTGACGATATACCTGGACTGAGACCATCTTCCCGAATAACATTTGGATTTCATAATTTGCTTCAGTACAGCTCCCTTATTCTTACGCTACTTACCTTTTACTTTTAATTAGCCAATCCAGATCCAACCTTATGATTTTTAAATTAAAATAATACTAACATACGCACACCTAGGTTGAGAACTGCGATAATTCACCGTCTCACACGCCAGCATCTATCCAGCCCGAAAAATAAAAAAAATAGGCTTCTTATCATCAAAGGTAGATGACCGCAAATGACCATAATCTAACAGTAAGACGCTACGACTAACATCACCTTTAGAGTCCACCCGATAATACTTTCTTACCTTTTCATCCTACAATTGGCATAATATAATAATAATAACTCTATGGCTTATAGAACTCGCTAGTTCATCGCCGCAGTAAGAAACTTTCGCTATTGGATTCCATCCTGGACAATATCATGCCAGTTTTCATCACGAACACCTATTTCTCGAAGATCTCTACTAATATTGTCTTCCCGACGACATCTCGGTCTTCCCAATGGCCTCCTTCCATCCGGCCTTCCAACCAGGATAGAATATAATCTTCGTTTTCGCCCCATCCGTGCAACATGGCCTGCCCACCTTAATTAGTCGTCGCGATTTCATTATTTTTACGACATCTGGTGAATCATACAATTCGTGGAGTTCTTCGTTATGTAGTCTCCTCCACTCTCCAGTCATCTCGTCCCTTATATCTTCATCAAAACCTTATTTTCCCGATACTAAGCGACTTTTTATTTCTTCCGTGACCTCATTTTTGCTTGTTACGTATGCTCCCAAGTATTTAAATTCATTTACTTTCTCTATGACCTCATTCCTAATTCTTATGTTTTTATTTCCTTCATTCACTGTGTTTCGGTTTGTTATCATGTATTTTGTTTTATCTATGTTTACCTGTAGACCTATCTCATCGCACGCTTCTACTAAGACATCGGTGTTTCTTTGTAGTGCATCTACATCGTCCCCTATTAAATCTATATCATCCGCGTATACGAACAGTTGATTCAAACCATTCAATGATAGTTACTTTTTGTCCACTTTAATTTTTAAAATCGCATATTCTAACGCAAAGTTAAACAGTAGTGGTGACAAGGCATCGCCTTGTTTCAATCCGCTGCGAATCTTGAAAATATCTGACATGTTATTACCTATCCGTACTCTGCTTATAGGGTCGCTGAGACACATCTTCACTAGCTGAACCAATATTTTCGGAATTCCAAATCGTATCAGGATACTGTATAACTTTCCCCTTTTGATAGAATCATATGCTTTCTTAAAATCAATGAATAGCTGATGAACCGTCCCATTGTATTACCATTTCTTCTCCAAAATTTGTCTCAAGGCAAAAAACGCTTCCAACGTGGATTTATTTCTTCTAAATCCACATTGGTGATCTCCAATTATTTCATTTACGTATCCACTTAGGCGTGTTAACATAATATTACTTAATACCTTGTAACATGTTGGAACTAACGAGATTCCGCGGTAATTATTACAGTCCGATTTATCGCCTTTTTTGTAAATCGGAACTATTATTGAAGTTTTCCATTCCTTTGGGAGCTCCTCCTTCCTCAATATAGCACTGATCAATATATGTAGTTCCTTGATAAGTGCCGTTCCTCCTGCTAATTAATTCGGCTGGAATATAGTCTATTCCTGGTGATTTGAAATTTTTCAATTTCTTTACCGACATTTCGATCTCGATCTCGCTTGGTTCGGGTATCCACGGTTCTACGGTATGGATTTCTAACTCCCCTGTTTTTTCCCCGTTGTGTACATTAAGAAGTGTTTCGAAATAACTTTTCCACACATCGACAATTTTAGTTGGATCCGCTTGAAGATCTCCACGTTCACTTCTAATAATTCCTAACCTCGTCTGGTAACCTTTTCTTAACGAGTTTACTCTTTTGTATAGATCTCGTATGTTATTTGTCTTCCCGTTTTCCTCTATCTCCTCAAGCTTCTGCGTCAGATATTCTCGTTTTTTGTTTCTGAACCCGAGTGTAGCGTTTCTTTTCGCGTTACTGTAGTGATTGGTATTTGCTTCGCTTTTATTACTTAGCTATCTTTGTCTGGCTTGTGTTCGTATTTCATGAAGCTTAAGGCACTCTTCATCAAACCAAGGTTTGTTTTTCTGTTGTTTCTTCTCTCCTATACGTTCCTTCGCTGCGCTCTTAATTGTTTCACGAATTGCCTCCCACATCTTACTTACATCAATTTAATTATTAATATCATCATTATTATTACTCGAGTCGGCTAGGATTTCGAACATATTTGAGAGTTCAAGTTGGTAATCTGCTTTTATGTTCGGATTATTTAATCATTTAACTTCGAATTTCAGTTGCTTTCACCCCTTGTTTTTTCTGTTCGCGAGGCATAGCTTTTCCCTTAATTTTGTGATCACTAATTGATGGTCGGTGTCACCTTCCGCTCCTTTGTACGACCTAACATCCATTATGTTGATGGGTCTTCGTCTGTCTACTAATACGTGATCGATCTGGTTGAGAGTTTTGCCGTCCGGAGCTACCCATGTGTATTTGTGTATGTCTTTGTGTTCAAAGTGCGTGCTCTTTACCAGTAGGTTTTTCGAAATCGCGAAAGTTTTCAGTCTTTCTCCATTGTTGTTGGTCTTTTCGTGAAGGCTGTATTTGCCTATAGTAGGTTTATATGTTACTTCCCTCCCTACCTTTGCATTGAAATCATCGAACACAATTTTCGAACTATGCCCCTATGTTTGAGACGGGAATAAGTCATATTACCAACGCCACTTATAACCGAAAATTATACTGTTATCAACCAACCCAATTATTAAAAATATGTTGTAACCAAACAATTAATTCTGTACACTAATCCCTATTACGTCATAACATCGATCAAAATAATTCTAAATCGCCTATAAGCCGATCAATATTTTCCTTATTCATGATTAATATTACTTCAATAAGAATATTAATCCATTCCGACTAACATCAAATGCCTCCATTCTAACTTCCTTTAATCAGCTTAGGCTGACATACATTTCACGGAAAAACAGACGGACATGCTATAATTATGTGCCATCATGTTTTAACAGCCACATAATACCTTAAGAAGTACTACATTCATAACACCCAAGGAAATTTGTAACATCGCAGAACGACAAGTTCACGACCGGAATACTGGAATTGTACCCATTCCAACGTCATAACCGTACCTTCGCGGTCCCAGATTTGTAAATATGTATTTAAATTATAATTATATTCCATGTAATGGATATTTTATTCAATATACTACGTTTTCCTTATTTACAAGGTGAACACAATAATGTTCTTCATTGCATTTTTCTTTCAAATATTTTGTAAAACTTTAGAATAGGAAATATACCCACAATTATTTTATAGTAGTTTAGCTAAACAAAATATGTAGGACAAAACCGGTAGTCAGACCGAACTGAAAAGCCATCATCCTACGATCTCATTCCATTGACACGGAATAATTCCTTCGAAGAAAAGCGCATTTTCCTTTAAAATGTTATTTAGGTTAGTATTCTACGTATAAGTATAATTTAAATTAGAGCATATGTAGTTCATTTGCAATATTATTTAAGCACTGGCTGTAAACCAAGAAACTATATCTTTTTCCTATCATTTTTTCTCTTTTGTTTAGTTTTAATTCCAAATGACCATATTTTATAAAGGAAAATTGTGAAATTGATTTTTAAATATTAATGACATCACTTGCTATTTTTAAAGTGAGTCCTACTATTATTCTATTCTTTCCTTCTATTATTATTCAATGTTATACACTTTAAGACAAAACTTGCTTTAGTAGTCTATTAGAAATATAGAAATAAATTTTCAATGCTGTGCTGCTCAATTCATAAAGAAGAGAACACGCTACTGCTGAGCGTTCAGCCAAATTTCGTTAACGTTCATTAGATCCATTAGAATCAAAATCAAAAGCAATCACCTGTGCTGCAGAAATATTACTACTAACATCTGTAAATAGAGTTTGACCGCTTTGGAAGAAAAACAAGAAAATTCCAGCCAGTTCTAATTTGGACATTTCAATGCAGAACTTATAATTTGGCATGTATCATCTACATTTGGCTTTTATGATTATCAATTTGTATTACTTTCGCTTCATTTTACTTTTATGTAATTATTTCCATTTATTTTAAAATATTCGAATGTAATGTAATTTCTGAGGAAAAATAAATATGGCGGACAGAGATCTTAAACGCAAAGCCTTTTAATATTAAGTATATGGAAAAAACACACACATACGTAAATTATGACGTGGATGAACTGTTCTACTTTGCTAAAACAGCCATCTTGTGTGAGTGGATGGGCTTTACTTAAGCAGGGCATATATGCGCCAATATTACGAATAATACGGTATACCAGAGCAATGAACCACAATAGCACTAGCAAATGTCATCATCTTGAAAATCTTATAAGAAGGGCTGTCGAACAAAGCCAATTTCGATCGTTCACCACCAGTACTAGTGAATACTTCTCCAGAATGACGCTCTGCTAAGAAAAGCCGAAGTTAGAACTCTGCCAGAATTATAGCAGCAGATATAGTTATTTTTTTCATCAGAAGCAGACTGTTTTTTATTAACGATCTTGAGGAGACTAGAGAATCACACAACTTTCATCGTATATTTCGAAGGCATGTTTCTTGGCTTTTAACATTTCCCTGTGGTTGGATAGGATTAGTTTCCTGAACAACGTATAAGCTCATATTAATTTTGTCTTAGTTCACTTCGCTGAACGTCTCCTCTCGTAAGTGCTAACCGTCAATTACTTACTTTTTCCCCCATATTGCTACAATAATTCTACCGATTTTATGATTACATTAAGCTAAATTTCACTTTAGTTTTAGCAACTTTTCGAGCTATAAACAATTAGATTTTGAGACGTTCACAATATCGTAGGTATAATTGTTAAATTTAATTGATCTTTCCATTAAATTAAAGCCTGAGTTACAAGCTATATTTTATGTAAGAACATAGTTTTCGCTAAAACCAGTCGTTTCAAAGAAAATATTAAATAAGAAAATATTTTAGGCTAAAATGAAACATTTTTTGTACATTTAACTGAAAAACTATTAGATTTATGAAAATATTCCTCATAAATAAAATTGTAGCCAAAGCAATGGTCTTTCATTAAAAAAAAGAATAATCAAAATCGTATAACTAAAAGGAGATATATGTAGCATTTTAACAAATAGCTTCGGCCGCCATATTGGATACCTACATTTTTGGTATGTCCATCACGTATTTTCGTACTCTATATATGCCAGTGTGCAAGATTTTAAAGTTTCATCTGGTCCCCCATTTAATTTCAGCAACTTGACTGACACAGACTACAAAGTCGACGCCTTATAATGGGAAGAAAATAAATAATTTTCATTAAATCAGAGACGATACACTGAATGAAAATTTCGCTTGCTGAAATGTGTTTCTAACAACATGGTGCATCAGAAGTGAAAACGCTATATCACCAGATTGTCAGCGTTGCCCGCCTGTTATAACATTATTTTTTTAAAGGTGCTACATCGTTTTATTGGGATTTGACATCATTTAGTGATAATAAACAACAGACGTAAAACACACACCGCAATGTCACAAACTGTGTATAAGACAAAGATTTTCGCTATTTTATACAATCTACTTATTTTCCTAATATATTTTATCCATACTTTGCAACACTGCTATATGTCCTTTATGTACGTTGTTTATCATCACTTGAGGGTGTCAAATATGCAATAAAACAACATAGTGACATTTAAAAATTTTAATGTTATAGCAGATTGGCAACACTAACAATCCGGTGACATACGATATTCACTTCTGATATGCACGATGTTGTTAGACACAAATTTCTGCAAGCGAAATTTTCATTCAGTGTATTGTTTCTAATTTATTAAGAATTATTCATTTTCTGTCCATTATAAGGCGATGACTTTGGGCTCCAAGTTGCAAACGCTGTATCTTCGAATCGAAACGAATTCGGTCCCATATTTATAGGGACTTTTATTCTTATTTTGGTGTTACAAACCCTCTAGCGAAGTTTTTGCGTACATGACTCGAAATATACTCTGTATATATACAAATAGACCGCCCTGCTGGTCTAATGGTTACTGTCGCTGGTTGCTGATCCTGGGGTCCCGGGTTTGATTCCCGGCTCTGCCAAGGATCTTTTTCCAAAGCGAGAGGGTCTGGAACGGTGTCCACCCAGCATCATGATGCAATTGGGGAGTTGCTGTGAATAAAAGACTTTGGCTATCACAATGGATTTGTGTGTGGTAATGAATCATTATATGGAAATAGGGACATTTGATCAACCTGAGGGACAATTCTCTTCGCCGGTAGGGACCTGGCTGAAAACTAGCTGGCAGCACTGAATACGCTTCTCGTTTGTGTTATGTTTTCGCTTTACACTACACTTGAAAATGTTTCATGTTTGTACTTTGTTCTTCCGTTGCGGTTTTGTTGTTGAGCTTTGTCCTTGTCGGTTAATCGCAATTACTTTATAATTCTATCTGCTGGAAAGTAGTCTTCGCATTCGATGTTTATTTATGGGCAATAAACGTTGAGTAATCGGCACTGTGTTTCCTTTGAGCTGTACTTGTATTTTAAAGAGGAACTGAAGTGATAAGGTTAGATCACATCGAAACAAGTTGAAGATGGGGGCGACTGAAAGTACTTCCACAACAAATCGAGTTTGTACTTTGTGTGAGACTGATATTGAAGCTTCACACATAGACACTCATTTGATTGACTGTCAAAATAAAGTAAAAATGTGCGCGAAGGAGTGCGGGGGAAAGTTTCCACGGTACATGTCAGAATACCATAGCCAGTTCGAGTGTACAATAAAGGATACAGATAAATACTTTCTTCTCATGCATGGAAAGAGAGAGAAATCTATTTCTGCAGCTCCAGTTTGTACTTTGTGTGACACTAATATTGAATCTTCAAGCATGGAAGCTCATTTAATGTACTGTCGAAATGAAGTTATAATGTGCGAGAAGGAGTGCGGTGAAGAAATTCCACGGTACATGTTAGAATACCATATGCGGTGCGAGTGCACGATAAAGGATGATTCTCCATATTTTCGCCTCGTGGGTGCTGTGAAGAAATTTACCTTGGCACAAAGTATCAAAAGGATTGGAGAAGATTGCAGTTTTTTTTGAGAACCTCGAAAAACTTCAGAGAGCAATTGAACATCAAGAGGGCAGTAACGAGTTTCATTCAGACCAGGGATGTTCCTTTACATCCGTGGAAAATTCAGTCGTGAAAGTTTGTACTGAAAACTGCTTTTATTGTGGTAAAATTGTACCTGTGGAGGAAAAAGAGCTACATGAGGAAGCATGCGACTTTGCTTTGCACAGCTGTCAACAGTGTGGTATCAAAATTCAAAAGCTTTATCTGTCTCATCATCTGACGGAAACTTGTGACAAACGTATTGTCCAATGTGAGTACAGCAACGGTGACACTTTAGCAGATGCAGTAGAGAAACATTTTGAAATTTGTGAGCAAATTACAATTTCTTGTGAGTACAAGTGTGGTAAATGCATGCAGAGAAGAGAAGTTCAGCAACATTTGCTTGAGGAATGTCCGAAGAGGATGGTAGATTGTGAATACTGTTCTCAAGAAGTCCATGTACAGAAATTGGATGACCATCACGTAGAGTGTGTGAAGTTTCCAGTTGATTGCCCAGAAGAGTGTGGGGTTAAGGTGTTACGAGAAGACATCCAGGAACATAAGGATAAGCAGTGCATTAAAATGTTTGCAGGATGTAGTTACAAGCAAGTGCTGTGCAAGGTTGAAGGATTTCCTATAGACTTACGGAAACATTTGAAGAGAAGTACCGGTAGTCATATGGATCTTATGAAAGATGCTATAGGCAGCCTTTTAGATGTGGTTGGTAAACTACAGCACGAAAAGGACGAACTGTCAAATAAACTACAAGCAGTGCAAACACAGATGAATGAGATGCAGAAAAAAGTGGATGAATTAACTTGCACGAATGATGTAGTGCAGTGGGAATTGCAGAAAGTAATAACGGATGTTAGTGAAACCAGCTACAAAGCATTGTGCCCTTTTAGGTGGAGAATCGATTTTGAAGAAATGAAAACAATTATTGCTCGTGAAGGAGAGATGACAAGTCCTGTCTTTTATAGCAGCAAGTATGGTTACAAATTTAAGGCGGTTCTGACTGGTTTTCCCATACTGAAAAATTATACCCGTGAAAGAGTATATAAAGGAGTTGCTGTTAGTTTACGCATTCTGAGAGGGGACTCGGATGTATTTTTAGATTGGCCGTTCAAGAAACGCGTCACAGTAAGAGTTATTTGTACGCTTGGTAGAAATATGGGTCTTTCTCGTGATTTTCAGTGCTTATGTGATAGGCCGGTGGACACTGTAAGTTATGATCCTTTTGGTTATGTTGAGTTCACGTATAAGAGGTTGCATGTTTATGCGTATGAAAATAGCCTTTATCTTGAAGTAAATGTTTTCGGATAAAATTCCGTATCTGGGGTCCAACATAAATTTAAGATTTTTAAAATTTGTGTTTATTATTATTATTTTCTTGGTTAGGTTAAGGCTCCCCGATATGGAACTAGAACCATGTTTTCTAGAGCATTGTTATTCATGTTGAATTCAGTTCTGTTGTCCTTGCAAGCATTTACTCAATTTAAAGTCTTCAGGACCAGAACTCTGTAACAGATAACAAACCAATATGGATATTCGAAAAGGTGTTAAGGCGTAGGTAAATACTGAAGTTCATAGTGAGTATTCGGCAGCAATTCCAACGTTGATCTCAAGCATTACGATTTTATTTGAGCGTATATTTTTCTTTCGAAATACTTATAACTTACCGGTACTATTTATTTCCGGTTTAATGCTACTCGTAAGCATGTTGTTCACTAATTTTTTAACCCCTGTTCAGTGTGAAGAACGTCTTCCATTGGTTTAACACATTTGTGCCTAGTGTAATTTGACGCGGTTTAAAAATCAATCGTATGGAATTTCAGCAAATTTCACTCATTGATTACAAACGAACTATTCACCATAATATTTTATGAGTCTCTGTAGTTCGTGCTTGCCTCTTTCCAGTAAAGGCGGATTTATATGTTTTTCACCCGGTATGTGTCAATATGCATGTAAGTCAAGTAGAACCATGCTAAATCAACAAACTTAATTACATATATAGAGATAATTTTATTAACATTCTATGTTCATTATAAAAATCTGGCCTTTTACTCAGAGTAATCAAATGTTAAAAATTCTTACTCGTTGAAAAACAGGATAACATGTTTATATTTGTATTCACTTGCACTGAACAAAAAGATTGAATTGTGCTCAACTATACACATATGGAAGTGGAAATAGTAAAGTTTATGTTGTAGGAATCTACGGACGTATGTTGTACGACTGTTGATAATATATAACGTACGAGGCACATTCCCATTCATAAAAAATGACCTTTGCAACAATTTTCTAAATCCAAAAATTGATGTATATGGTAAAGGCTTGAAACTCGTAGCATTCTGAACAAATAACATGTCAGTTTAAAATCGGCTGTAGTTTTACCATCCTTCGCAAGTTCTGCAATCTGTTAAGAAGCAACCTGTACGTTGATGTGTGTTTCTAACCTTTTTCGTACCAATTTTATATGTTACATTTTTTATGTCGACATCCACTGGGTGTCCTAAGTCAGAGTTGTTGTTTTCTGACCCTTCTCGTTGAACCTAAAAGAGGGTATAATGTGATATTCAAATGATAAGTACGTAAAATTATTAGTGTAAGTTAAATGGCAAGCTACGTATGAATTGTATTCCGCAGGTCTTCTTCTTTTCTATTAACGAAATATTTTGTTGATTACATTCGTGAACTGCTCAGTTAATGGTGAAGAGCATTATAATTTTGCGAAGTTATGAAAGTTGTTGTATTTATTGTGATGCAACTTGAAGTAGTGTTTTCTCAACGTAAATCAGTACATTTTATGACTGTAATTGAGATGTTTGCCTTAAGGAGTGATAGTTCATCGAATTCTATGTCCTTAAGTATCGTTTCATTATCCTCAAGTAGCATCCACATATAACAAAGTATTATTATTTTCGTAGATAGGTTTGTAGCACGTTGGTACAAACTACAAACCAATGAACTTACGGAGAAGGTTTCCGTCTTGATAGAGTGATCAATAGAATATTTAAAATGTATGACCTTTAATTTGGAGTTATTATTTCTTTAAATAGTCTTTTATGCTTGGTATTCTTATTAAGACTTCACTGAAAGCGAAAAGAAAGAAGGGATTCACTTCATATTTCTTTGACGTTTCTGAATTTATATTGGAAGTTTGCTTCAGAGGGAAAGCACTATAATTATCTTTTTAATTGGTGCGTTCGTACTCAAAGTCCGTGTATTAAGAGTTCATATGTTTCTTGTAGTTCAGTCTAAGGAATCTTGCCTTTAATAAAGGTTAATTGTGTATTTGCTCCGAATTTTCGAATTGAATTTATTTATGGCCTTTAGGCATCTATGCCTTGGAAAACGTTAGTTATGATGGGTGGATGCTATAACTGTTCCCAGGACCTTTCAAATGCTAAGTCAACGCTCTACCAAGTGAGCTTGCTGTGTATTTGCCTTGATTTTAAGATTTTCGTTCTCTAAAACATTGGTGAGACTATCGCAAAGAAATAGCTTATTAACGGTATTAAGAAAGAACTTCAATTCTGTCCAACTTTGCTATTAAATATGTTACTGAAACGGTCGTGGCTCATTTGTTTAAGCGTTGGCTTCATATTCGGAAGGTGCAGTGTTTGAATTTGGCGGCCGGTCATCCTAACAGCCTCTTTTTCGGGATTCTTCCTCGGTCACACTGGTCTAATCCCGGAATGACACCATGAAGCTAGTAGGCCTGGCCCAACTTCTCTATTCCGGTCTGAGCCAAAGATTCCTAAAGGCCATAACTATAATTTAGTAAACAGCATGGTTAAAGAATCGTTCAATTTCTGATCACAAATTTCTGTACTCTTTAGACTTTAGCACTAAAATACAGTACAAAAGTAACGAAAACTTTTCGTTCATTTGGGGAGGAAAAAAAGTGTTAACTATCTTTAAATATGGGTGAGGTTATTTTTTATGTGTGGACCCCTTGCATTACCTTGCAAAGTAAACAATTGAGTATTAGCAATTTTTATCTATTTTTTAATAGTTAGTACATATCAGTTTAGATATTTGTCAGAGCTGTGTGAAGTAAGGTATAATTTTCATAATAATAGATACCGTAATTTGGTAATTCATTCTCTTTGGTTAGTGGCTGGTTATGCTTGCTTCGTGTATATATTGTTTGAATGTTGTAATTGAGGTTATTTTGGATAGTGGTTCGAAATCTTGGCAAAAGCTCTCAATAATAGTTTGTAAACGACAGTACTCGTGTACCTGTATACTTACCGAATGTGATAGTGAGTTTGATGCTATGTGTTATGAGATTTTTCATTTGTGATAAATGTGCAACTGCACGTCCATATTTTCTCAGGGGTGTATGGAGGTCTTTACCCATGTTATACACATTGTTTTGTATTTTTCTGTACTTCAAATGAAGAATATACACAGTTCTTACTATAATAAGCATTTTGTTATTCAGTTTACTTTCTGCACCGAGCAAATATTTACACTTTAAACCGGTGTCACGTTTGGTGGATGAAATCCCCAGGAAAATACTCTTTCTGAAAGAAGTGTTTGGTAGGTTGTTCTAAGTAACGCCCCAATATGCTTTGATAGGACAGAAAAGCCATTGAGATGATTATTCAGGATATCTGGCAGGTTCAAACACGCTTTGCCTCTCTAGTTAACCGAAGTTAGCGGTCGTGATTACTAAACTCCTATATCGAAAGAATGTAGCTTATCGTGTTTGCAAGCCTAGCGACAAGGAAACAGAGTCGTTGGTATAGGTAGGTCGTGAGATATAGGACGTTCTCTGTGCAGTATTATTCCCAACCTCCTCGCATTCACTTCAGTCCCAGCCAGGATACGAGTTCCAAAGCGCTGGGAAGTCGGTAGTTCGTTAGTGTCGGGTTGTTTTATAAATGTTTAAAACATTTATAAGTTACATTAGGTTAGGTTAGAAAAGTCAGGTTAGATTTTATTTTAATAAATACATACGCATTTTCCAAATTTACACGGTTTACTGACATGGGTTAGATTTTAAAAAAGAAATCTAAGTGATAGGTCATATTTAATCACTTAGTCCCAATTGGGAATGTTAAAGCCCCGTGAAAGTCGTGTGACATAGTCATACGTCGTCACTGTCGTTACTAATTTTTTTAAGCTGGCTGTGTACAAAAATCATAATTCGCTTGCGTGATTAGTAAGTGACGCGGGACAGTGCCATCTTTACTGTTTACATTATCATAAAGGAGACGTAAGTTATTTGTATTTTCTCCACTATTGCTGCCCCTGAGCCGCGCTCACTAACACAAAGGGAGAGAGGGGAAGCAAAAATGGCAACATCGTAACTGCCGTCCGGTCTCGCTATGCAGAGCTCTAGTTTGTGCCTCTTCACCCTGCCATTCTGAATCGAAACTTGAAATGTGAATTCGGGAGGTCGTGGGTTCGATCTCAGCGGCCGACCATCTCAGTCCCATCAGGCAAATGCCGGGATGGCACCTTCAACATAGACCCAGGAGACACCTTCCCAAGTCCTTTACTCTTCCCTATCCGTGTCAGAGCCTTAGATACCTAAAGTCCATAAACAAAAAGTCAGTTCGTGAAATGAAAAGTTTAGGCCGTGAGGTGAGTTGTTTGTTTGACTGTTTTATAATTAAGTTAGTGGATTTGAGTTTTATTCATGGCCTATAGGCATCTAAGGGTGGGATAGGGGAGGGAAAAGCATTTGGGAAGGTGTCATCCCGGCATATGACTGGTATGACTGAGGGAAAAAAATAGTTAATGAGTAGGTCTATATACTGGTTTAGGGTTTGGGCCTGTATGTGAATAAATTGTATACATATGACATCCAGTTATGTGTGCATTAAGTTAAAAAATTAAAAAAAAAGTTTTTGCTTGTCTATACGTTTGTATCAATAAGCTAGAATTCTGATATTTTCGCTTTTCTAAAATTATTTTCTTCATTATTTAACAAAATATATCGTCACCTTGGAACCAGAAGGTACTATGTCCACTTTTTGGCAAAATGAAGTTAACACTGCAGCCAAGGGCATCAACTCCAAAAACAATATCTCGCAAAACAACCCCCAGGTGGCTAGAAATGTTAAAAATGAGGTGAATTTATGCAGACTTCACATGGAACTTCAAACTTTACAACTGTTTTTTTCTCAAAAGCTGCAAAACTGGACATAGTACCTTCTGGCTTCAAGGTAACGATATTCTCTACTTTAAATTTAAAAATCGCTGCGTTTACTTGTAGGAGAAGGAAACGAATAATTGAAGGTTTTTGAAAACTAATATCACCTTATTCATAAGCTAAATTGATTTATTTTAAGTATAACATTTTCTCTTTAAATCAAGTAATTTTCTACACGCGTAACCGTGTAGATACCGTCAGTGCTTAACGGTAGAAATTTTATTACATTTATGGCAACAAATAAAGCATTATAACTACAGTCTTAAGCCTTGTCTTGGTTGGACATATTCGCAAAAAAAAAAAAAAAACTTTTTTTATTGTTGGTTGTCGTAAAATCAGTAACATCGTTACTCACTATATATTCAGTTATAAATCGTGTTTAAATACACTAAAAGTGGCATTGAACTATTAGAAAAGTAACTTAAAAAAAACAAACGATTTGGTCATTATTTAAACTAATTTCAGTTTGCATTCTTGGTGGGAGCTCTGTGTGTGCGAGTTCAAATAATCGTGAGGATTATTTTATTTGTAGTTAGTTATTTGTAAGACATCTACAGACGAATTCAAGCGATAAGTAAATATAGTTACAGCGAAGAAAAAATAGCTTTTATCCGTTTTTCAAAATTTTTGGTGAATCGCACTAACAGCCCTTTTTTTATTCCACTCATCAGTTCTTGTTTCAAGCAAATAATTGTATATTACTCGTATATTTTTATGGGTTTTGATAAGAAGTAACATGTGCTCTACATCAATGACATTTTTTGTTTTTATATCAAAATTATTGTTTAATGTTGACATTTTGCAATCTTTGCGATTAGCTATCTCGATGGCCTAGTGGGTAGGATGAGACGTCGAAGGTGGTTCGAACCACAGTGAAGAAACTAATTCAATATATAGTAATCAAATGAATAAAGGTGGTTAAATGATTTTAAGGTAAAAAATTACAAATGTGAAAACATTTTTATTCCGTGTGCATTTAAAAGAATTTGCATAACATATTCGCATATTGCGTGAGGTATGCGTGTGTAGTATATGCTGACAATGCATTTGTGCTATATGTATATATTAAATTCTCAACGAAAAATAAATGTTTTTAACTAATAAATTATAGCCCTGTACGAAAGACACTATTTTGTTTTGCGATTACGTTATGAAAATAAAATTCATAACTCACAAAACCTTGCGAACTACAGCAAATTCACAAGCTGATACGCTGACATAAACGACTTTGAAGTAGTCAGTCCTCCTTTCACCACATAGTTGTGTTCTTGCCAAGCGGCACTGGGTAGGTCGAGCGTGGGTACGAACCCTACTCCGACTGGCCATCCTAACAGATTTTTCCCTGGTGTTCCTAAGGTCTGTCTACCAGGGGAATGCTGGAATGGTATCTTCTGTCGCTCTCCGGAAGTCGGCGCCTATGATTACCGGATTTTAATATTGAATTTTTACTAGCAGTTAGTGGTATCCTGGTTTGGGGTCAAAATTCACAAAATGAACTTTTATTATCTATGTTATTATTGTCGGTGGACAATAAAGTGTACACTTACTAGCAGAATGTGTAACGATTACTTCATTGTATACCTCACTTTCGTTTTTTTTTTTTTTTTTCCGATTTTCTCCTCAGTCGTTCACCGACACGTTCTCATTGGATATGTTTGCATTTGCAAAGTTTTGTCGCTCTAGAATTAAAACTGCTGTCTCTATCGTCATTTTTCTGAAATACAATCTATCAAACGTATTTTTGACATTAAGCCGATTAAAGTTCCTAGGCATCTGCGCTAATTTTAAAATTTTCTTCTGTCAGTGCTTTTTTCTTTCACCCGGCAAAAAAAGAAAAAAAGCTCTTCATGCATATGTGCTAGAAATGTAACAATTTTCTATCATCTAATTTCAGGAACCTCGCCTAATAAATTATACGAGGTTCGATAACTTAGGGCGATCTTGTATTGGGATGCGCAAGGGAGAATGTTGTTTGACCTCAAAGTTTGGATGTGGGATCGATCTTCTGTTGTTTCCTACGCATATCTATGGAATCTTGGTTCAAGTTCATATTGTTTTAAATAGGAACAGGTCAAGTTGCATATTTAATAAGAATGGATTTGTTTGTTATGTGTATTTTTAACTTGACATCAGATTTTGTGCTCATTACAATCGTCTCCAATGTCACCTTTGAGGCCACATCCCGCAAAACCACTGAACTGATCAACACCATTATCAGTACTGTGATATCTTATGGTTATTAGCTGTTCACATGGGCGGTCATTTTCATATATATATATATAATCAATTCTTAATTTATATAGTAAAATAGATGAGAATAAGATTTCCATAGTTTCAAACATAGTTTTCAATTCTGTAAAATAAAAGTTACCTCAAGTCTTCCATCATAGTGCCCTTGGGGTCAAAAGTCCAGCACCATAAGGTAATTGGGTAAATTATGATATGAGGTAAAAATGAATGAGAATAAAATAGCCCCCGTCATAGTGCCTGGGGTCAATTTGAAAATTTCAAATAATCCTTAGAAGAAGTAATGTTTTCGGATTCTAGAGAAAGAAATGATTACCTGTCATTCAGATGTGTAGTTATCAGATATCCGAATAACATTAATCATGAAAGAAAATAGATTCTTTTATGCACCATCAACGAGGCACACCTAAAAAAATATTATCTATGAAACGAAATTCCAGGTAGTTTCAACTCATTTCTTTTTGAACAGGCATGGGCACTACAATTAGCCATTTTTACCTTTAGTGATATGTTTTTCAATAATCAAAATCTCTAATCATTTCCATATCACTATACGATGGCTTGATTGTTTATGGGCAACAACATGACCGCAGACCACAGGAGTGTCATTTTCCATTTGCTTTTCTGGTTTCAACTTCTCACTACGCGAACGATACAAATCTGCAGCTCCTATTCTATCTTCGTAGGTTTATACAGCTCGCATGGTTTAGCAGAAGACACACAAACAAAAACCTGCTTGATTAGTGACTCTCTTAGCGGGAAGTCTCTAAGACCTGCACCCATTCAAAGAGCGTGTGTCTTTTTGTCTGCTAAAGTTATTTGAACTTCTTCGCTCTCCAGCCACTTCTCATAGTAGTTTAAGTTTTCACCACCAGATGGGCTAAAAAGTCGTGACTCTAAAATTGAAGAGAGAACGGGAAGGGGGGAATGGTCGCTGATCTTAGGCGCTTCTGGCTCTCAGGTACAGAATTCGTGTGCTGTCACTGCTTGTTCCGACAGAGGCACAAAAGTTCAGATGCTAATCCCAAAGAATAGTTGCAAGACGTAGTGGCATCTACGTAGTACTGGAAATGGAACTTTAAAAGTAACTTGTATACAGTAGAATCTCGATTATCTGAGTTAATTGGGACCGAGACTACCTCGGATACTGAAAAACTCGGATGATACGGAAGTCTGGGATTAATGAGTTACTAACCTTGACGTTAACAGATGCGTTAATGTACAATTAGAATTTAATTAATTTGAACATTACTAAACAATACGTACGTAATTATGCTAATGAGATAAACAACAGATTTTATAGTCAAACAGGTTTTGTGAGATATAAAGACAAATCAGAATGTGTCATTTTCGCGAAGTTGTACTAGATCGATCGCACGCACCGGCTCGGTTAACCACAAGTCTACTGTATTTAAGAAATAATACTTTCAGCTAAACCATTTTACATTCTTTAGAGTTCACAACCCGATCTCCCCTTACCCTCTCAATTTGATAAGTTCAAGTTATTTTCAAGAATTTGGGATGTTTTGTTACTTTCAATTTGTTGATTGATAGGCATATGACAAAGATGATAGTTAACAAGACAGTGACCGAGCTGCCGTAGCTCAGTTTCTAGAACGTTAGATTAGCAATCGGAAGGGCCTCGGGACCTATCCAGCGGCTGCCCATCATAACTGGCGTTTTTCCTCAGTTATATCAGGTAAATATCGGGATGGTGTTTTCAAACTACCCCTTGGCCGACTTATTGCTAAAACACAATTGGTGTTCTGAATTCGTATGAAAATCCAATATTTGTTTTAATTAATTTTGTTTTTGAATCTCCAACTTTTCTAGTATTATATTATTTTAAAAAAGCCCAACATCAGGCAAGACATTATTTGTGGAAAGTATTTGCATCAGGTGTATTTTGAGATTAAGAAATTTACTAGCAACGCTTTATTTTTATCATTTTCTAAGGTCAAAAACTGGCCTTATACGCAGCAAATCGTTAAGAATATTTAAACTAAACAGTATTTTCCAAACTAGTTACGTGCTTTAACCTCAGTGACTTCAGTGCAGGAAACTAACAACCCTTTTCAGGTAAAGAATTAACGTTGTGAGCGTTTTCAGTTCGTCCTCAAAATATGAATTATATATATATATAAAACAATGAGAAGAAAAAGAAAATAAAATTTTGACACTAGAATTCAAAACATGGTTATTTTTTTAGGAAATTTGAAGGAACCTTGATTTGTGTGTAAAGATATTATTTACCCTTTCCTCTTTTCTATTTTTTTTTTCTTTTTAACTTAAATTCTGAGGACGAATTGAACATTTTGGAAATATTAATATTTAGTTTAAAAGCATGCACTGAAGTTAAAACATGTAAGTGCACTTCTACTACGCAACCTTATTGCGCATCATGTGTATTTACAAGTTAAGCAGTATTTGTTTTTACTTTTCTCTTTTATTGAGTGTGTTTCTGTAACGTAGAAATAAAGGGATGAACACTATATGTGGAACAATAGTAAGTTAGATTTGTTTTGTGCACAGGTTGCTTCTTATCACTTGACGAAATGCCTTGATAAGTAATATTGGTAGCGAATAAAACTATTTTTAGCACTGCCTTATTTTATTAGTGGGTTATTTGTAATGAAAATCCTTATTTTGTAGCATTTTCAAATGAGAAATCTTTTCATATAATGCCAACTATATACAAGTATTCGCGTAACGTTAAGCAGCATTTGCTTCCCCCTTTTCTCAGCAGAGTATTAAGCATTAACTGCGAGATTACGAATGTACAACATTAGACCTACGTCATTGGACAAAATTATAGAACAGTTATAATCTTTTTATATATTAAACGTCCAGTAACATTGTCCACGTTTCTATAATTACCCGTTTAAAAAAAAGTGCTTTTGATTTCAGTCGTTAGAGAGTGCAACAAGAGAAAATGGAAATGCGAAATACAAATCGAAGTGCCTCATCTTCCCAAGTAATAACAATCATCAATCATATTGTAATGTGAGTTTAGATGGAAATGATAGTCTAGAAGTTATGTGGACTGAAGTGCAAGAACATGGTGGTGGTGAATAAAATTGAACTGAGAATTCTTACATTGTTTTTATCCCCTTAAAATAAAAATCATAAAAGAAAAATATAATCTACGTCAAGTCAAAAGAATTATTTCATTAACAATATTCCCAAGAGTCCATTGGACTTCGTCGTGTGGGTGAAAGGTGAAACTCAGCTAGGATTGCCAGGTGTCCCGTATTATACGGTATTTACCGTATTTTTAGGTGAGAATTGCTGTCCCGTTTTAGTAGCCTTTTTCCCCCGTATTTAAAAGTTTCGCTTCTGTCTTAATTACAACTATGCATTTACCAATTCTCCACTTCACACGATTCTCTGAAACTTAACTTCCTCGCTGACTCCGTTACTTACTTCCGTCAGCATCACTGAAGTCATTTGATGAGTGATGACCGGTCATGTTAATATTTTAACCTAACTAGGGGCTTTACATTTGAAAGATAATACTAAATTTCCTCGTTTTGAAGAAATTATTAATGTTTTGAAATTCACTAAGATTTGTTCACCTTTTAATTTGGATGATTTTTATGAAGAAACTTCTTCCCATAAGAATGAATTAAGTGATGCCCAGAGAATTCCTGGTTCAAATGCATTTAATGAAAACGTTTTTATAATTCTTGAAAACAAGTGAAGGAATAAATGTTCATCAACCCTGACAAAATCAGAAATTTAAGTTTCACTTAATATTGATTATAGTTGTCAGTAATTTCATGACTTGATTAAGAGCGAAATTCAGTGTTATTAGTATGTGCCAAAAGTGAAGTAAAATGCTGCGAGTTGTAATTTTAAAAAAAGCAAAATTAATAGAGTATGCAAACTTAAATAAATGCTGTATCTCCATTTCAACAGTTTCCATCCTTCCATACCAAACACTCTTGCTGTCCGGAATTCCCGTATCTGTTCCTGTAATGACCTACTTCAAAATTATTTCAGTACCTTCTCCTCAGCTCTCACTGACCGTGGATACCCCGAACACCTCATCCGTAAACAACTAGACTGTGCTATAAATCACTCTTAACTCCAACTAGCCTTCCCGCGATGCTCCCTCAACTCTGTCTTCCCACCCAGTTCCACCCCAGCCTTCAGTTCCTTCAAATGCTCCTGAAACTGGCGCACCCCATACTCACTGCATCACCTGAAACTGGAAGAGTTTTCCCGTCGTGCCAAAAAAGTCTACCGCAGACCTCCGAATCTCAACAAGATTTTCACCAGAACTGGAACAATCCCGTTCCCTTCCCACAATCCTGGCAAGCCCTGCTGCAGAATCTGTCCTATTTTTTTTTATCCCAGTCTGACCTTCGAACATCTTGTAACTCACAAGACGTACTCTTTCCGACACTCTGGCAGTTGCATACCTTCCAACCTCATTTATCTCCTATTCAGTAACCTAGGTTTCGCCTTCTACGTTGGTGAAACCCAAACACCTCTAACTATCCGCATTAACATCCATCGCTATTCCTCCAAATCACAACTTTCGAACCTCCCCATACCTAAACACACTTCTTATCACAACTGCACCTTTGAAAAATTATTTCGAGTCCGTATCCTGAAAATTCGGAACCTTGACTCACCTGCCACAGTTAGAAAGAGATGGAAAAACACGTACTTCTCTGTCCTTTCCGCTAACCATGAACCCGGCTTCAACTGTAACTCCCTGCTGTGCTATTTCTTCTTCTATTCTCTTTTTTGCTCCGTTTCTAGTTGCACTTATATAGTATTTTTCAACGTTGTTTCTTCATCCTCTTAGTATTATTCTCCTTATTATTCCTTCAGGAATCCCTTTACCTACTCCTAGTAACCTTCGCATTTTCTTCTATATTTGGTGTTTTCTCCGACCCATCTAGTCATTTCCCGCCTTCATAACCTGGCTACAATTGTTACCCAGCATCAGTTGGCAAAATGTCGTCTCCTTAGCACAAGTTCCGCTCTGTCCATTTTCTTTCCTACCATGTGAAAACGCGTTTGCGAAACGTTGCCGCTTTTCTATTGTGTTTGTGAAGTTTCTTTACACCAGTCTTGGTATTCTAATATTCTAACATGTCACCTTTTTTTACCATCTTATATCCGGGAGAGGCCTCATCCACTAGTGGATTGAATATGGCTGTGTATTATATATACAGGGTAAGTCAAAATGATGTACCCGATTTCATAAATTTATTTTGTGAAATATAATGAACATATCTGAATGTAATACATGTGGTAAGAAGGGTAACTCTCAAAGTTTTTTTTCAGTCATATCACAAGTGCTCTATGTGAGCACCTCGCGTAACACGACACACATCAAGCCGATAGTCTATCTCCGGCCAAACCTTGTGTAATGTGTCACGGTCAATCTCTGCAATGGCTGCTGTGATGCGGGCGCGAAGGTCACCCAATGTTGTTGGAAGTGATGGTACGTATACACGATCCTTTATGAAACCCCACAAAAAGAAATCACACGGGGTCAGATCGGGGGAACGAGGTGGCCAACGAATGAGAACTCGATTCCCTTGAGATGCACGGCCTATCCAGCGCTGTGGCAATGCCTCATTGAGATGATCCCGAACGCTGCCATGGTAATGCGGAGGGGCACCATCCAATTGAAGAATGAAATCTGCACTATCCTCTTCGAGCTGTGGAAGGAGCCATTGTTGCAGCATATCAAGAAAAACATGTCCTGTCACAGTAGGTTCAAGGAAGAAAAAGGGCCCATAAATCTTTTCAGGGGAAATGGCACAAAACACATTCACCTTGGGCGAATCGCGTTGGTATTCCACAACTGCGTGGGGATTATCAGTTCCCCAGATCTTTACGTTGTGTCTATTCACATTCCCAGAAAGGTGAAACACCGCTTCATCACTGTAACGTAACCTTTCGGCGAACCCATCCTCTTCCATTAACGTGAGAAAATCAGCACAGAAAGACGCTCGAGCAGCATAATCAGTGTCTCTTAAGGCTTGTAGCAGTTGCAAGCGATAGGATTTCATTTGTAAACGTTTCCGCAGAATTCGCCATACAGTTTTCTGTGGCATTTCAAGTTCCCTCGCTGCCCGGTAGGTAGACTTCTGTGGACTCCGCACAAAACTGGCGCGAACACGTTCCACTGTCTCTTCCTCAGCTGAAGGACGGCCAATCGATTTTCGCTTACAGATGCAGCCCGTATCTCTGAATTTTTCATACCACGTACGAATGGTTTTTCCAGTAGGTGGGTCTCTGCCATACTTGGTACGGAAATGCCGTTGAACACTCATCACAGAGTTGTTTACATGGTAATCCAGCACACAGAACGATTTCTGCTCTCCAGTCAGCGCCATTTTCGTTAACTGCTTCCAGCGCCGCGTAGCGGTAGACAATGCAACCACACGGGACATAAACTAAACTCAACTAAACTTTGAACTTTTGCCTTTCCTTGCGCGTAGCTCACATTAAGATATGTTCATTATATTTCACAAAATAAATTTATGAAATCGGGTCCATCATTTTGACTTACCCTGTATTAGAGAAAATTAATAATTAGTAATTGAGTGTAATAAGAAAAATAAGAATTAGTAATAATATAGATATGTATATATTATTTAAAGTTCACGTATAATGATTAAGCTAACATATTAATATTTAATTACACATCTTTTCACACAAAACCTATCACAATCGACCATGACTTAACGTGAAGTCATCGTCACGCTCAATTGCGATAAGGCAAATACTAAACACATGCGACCGCCATGCATTTAGTAAGTCTTCGATTCGCTTCGAGGCAGTAATTCTTGCCTGCGTTGCTCGGAGCAATTAAATCGCTTCAGGTTTCTGCGGTTATGTTTCCCCACATCAACCCCAGTCATGAGATACGAGATTAGCCTGTTCCCCCAACCTATAATCATCGGATCGATTCACGCGACAGGGGCTCGGCCTTCCCATACAATCAGGCTGAAGGACGCCCGTGGCGTTCAAATCAACTCCATGGGTACAACATGGCCGGTTTGAAACAGCGCTAATTCCCATATGTTCAATTACCTATGAACAACCACACTTAACTTCTCTGATGGCCACATTACCTCCAGGAACATTTAGAGTACGACAACTACACTCTACCACTCTACTCTGACAAGGAGAATTATAAGCAATACTATTATTCGGCACATTATTACTAATCTGACTATTATTTTGATTATTACTATCACTCATAGGCATATTATTATTAGTTACAAAACGTTGATTATTCCCTCTGCGATACGAATCATTGTCAGAAAACCTACGCCGTTTTACATAGTTATCATTACGATGATTTCCAAAATTATTATTTCTACCTGAATTATTACTCCATCTATTACCATTATTAAAATTTTGATTAAATCTCCTACCAGAAGAATTATTTTGAAAATTTGAAGATTTATTATTATTCTTAGATGAATAAAAATTAACCCGCTCAGTTTGAGTACTACTAGATTTAGTTACTTTAGTTGCTCTGATTTTAGGTTTAACTTTACGGTCATTATTAACTTTGTTTCCTTTAGATTCGGTTACATTAGATTCAGAATTAGAAAGAATGTCTTCATTTAACTCAGTATTAGTAGGACTGTCTAAATTCTTTAACATATCAATAAGAATATTTATGCTTTCGGGAGTGTGCAATCTTAATAATTTACATGGAGCTCAACATAGTATAATATTGTCCTCTACTAGTAACGAACCAGATTTGATTAGAAATTCAACTGCTAGACAAGAAAACAAACAGTAAAGTACAAAATAACGGTCGTTATGAAAGCTAAATCTTCTACAAGAAGAGCTCCAAGAGACATTGAAAATTTCAACCATCATATTAGCGACCAGCGAGACCAGGAAATATGCACCGTATTCCAGTGTGCTAATATAGATGCTAACGATGACTCAGCGTCTCTCAGTCTTCCTTTCACTTATATTTGTGCTTGTTTTAACAGAGGTATTTTAACGTTGTGTTTTAACTCATGATGACGCTAGACTCGATTGAGTGAAATATTGGGATCATAGTTTTTTATTGACGCGTCCAGATAGAACATTTAAACTTTATTTTCCTGTGTACAAAGCGCACTTTTCTTGCGTAAATTTGGAAGGGAAAATTCAAAGATGTGCTTTATGCATGGATAGTACGAATTTCGTATCTATATAAATGCTTTTCTAATACATCAATTTATGTCTTTATGTGTTAAGAACGTTACTCTAGAAAGCAATATTTTTTTCTCAGTATATAAGACTCCTTTGCGTCCTGGAACATGCATACAATTTCTTGTACAGTATTTTGTTTAAAAAAATACTAAAATTCCTTCATAATGCAGGAAAAAGGCAATTAACAATCCTTTTCAGATTGCCCACCACTTTTTTCGGTTCTTGAAAATTATGGAAAAAAGGAAGGACAATATTACAATTTGGGAAAGTAGTCCCATGGTCCTATGAAACTTTCTGATATAACTCAAAAGTGTTTTAAAGAATTCATTTTTAACAGTTGTATTTTACTTTCCAGCTTATGACGTGATAATTCTGTGGCTGTTAAATAACTCAGCTAAACATGAATTAATAAAAATCACACCTGTGCATGACCATCTGACAAACATTTTGAATTTGCAACATTAGAAATTCACAATAATAACATGAATGCTCCTATCATTGCAATTTATAGAATGCTTGATACAAATCTTAACATATTTTTTTACATAATTTAGACATTCTTCTTAATGCAATCCTTAAGAAATACAGCACAATTATAATATGTGGAGATTTTAACATTGATATATCCACTAACTCTTCGAACACGGAAAAGTTTAAAGCGTTACTAAAATCATATAATCTCGTCGCTACTATTACTCAACCAACACACATAATCAAAACTTCAAAAAGTGTTATTAACAATGTATTAACAAATCATCCACCTGATAGCTTTAAATCAACAGTGTTAGATCTAGACATTAATTATCACTTAGGTCAGATTAGAGTTCTCAAGGAATTTTTCCATAAAAATCATTTAACAATATCACAATTACAAAACGACACTTCAATGATTCAAACATAGAAGAATTCGTACACTTATTGGAACTGGAAGATTGGAACTTGGAAAATCAGAACACGAGTACAATAGATCTCATTTACAAGAAATTCATCGCCAAATTTAAATTATATTTTGAAGCTTCCTTCCCTAAGAAACTAAGAAAGATTAACAGTAACTGTAAAAATCCTTGGTTTACTGTAGGTATCATTACATAATGTAATAGGTTAAAACAACTTCATAGAGAGAGTAAAAGTAACACACAAGAGAAATTTAGTAAATATTATGCGAGGTAAAAGAAATTATATAAAACCGTTCTCACTGAAGCAAAGAAAATGCATTACAACAGATTAAAAAAAACGCTTCAAACAAAAATAAAATTA
>JAGDQP010000469.1:67915-161148 GCA_022664845.1 Lepisma saccharinum | reverse complement strand
GTGTCATCGTATTTCTTAGAAAAGTCTTAATACGCTTTAATGTCGAAAAACATATTTCTGCTTCTGAAGTGGACATCGGAATTGTTACCATGATTTTGAGGAGTTTCGTAGAACCTGTTCGAGTCCGCTGGGAATCCCCTTCAAACAACAGGCAGGGAAAACAAAACAATGCCATTTTTACGTCACATACTGTAAGCCACTTGTGCTTTTTGTACCAATCACTATTAAAAGTGCGACGATATGTATGAGCTTTACCTTTCACTTCCTGATTCAGAGTTAGGTTCGGCTGATGAGGACCCAAAGTTTTTATTTCGAGTATTTCAGATTCTGTCAACTTATTAAAAGACACCGATTACAATCTATGAACCGAATTTTTATTGATGGCAGTAACGCACTACGCACCAGTACACTAAACACACTGAAACAATACTCCTTCACTTCAACACTGCTTCACAACACACTTCATTCAAACGTGGAAAAAACACTCATTCAAATCGGTGTTCAATATTATAAAATAACTCACTAAAGTAGGCAATGTTTTCTCTCTTCCTTATAAGGTATTTGAGGACTGTGATTGGTGAACAGAAATTATATTAATCTACTTCTTGCAGCACACAAAATTACGATATATCACAAAATAAAAGAAACTCACAATATCACTCTTCAGATCTCGTATTTTGGCGCTTTTAGTATGCAATGGTGTTGAAAAATACATGTTTTATAAAATGCCCCCTTTTCTCTTAATAAATCTTTAATGACGAAAGGAACAAATCAGTTCCGAAAATCCCTTCAATCTCTCGCACGACACACTAAAAAAAAAAAGGTTGTTTATTGTTTAGGCAATGTTGCAAACTGCTTGATATTGTTCATTAGCTCTTCGTTTATTACTGATACTGGAACTCAAACAATTTTATGTAAATAGAGATGCAACATTATGTTATTTAAGCGTTTAATATATTCGTCCATAAACGATTTATTGTGTATATTGCGATTTTGATATGTAATGAACGTTTATCCTTGCTTCTGCCAGAAGATTTGGTTACATTTTAAACACGAGAACGGGTGGAAAAGCCAAGGAGAGTTAGCAACAGTGCTCAGCCCTGTTCTTCTGCTATCTTCGTTCACTCTAGGATTGTGCACGCCGAGGTCCCATATACACAATGTTATAAGTTAGGCCTAACGCCAGTTAAGGGCATATGGGGCAACGCGTTCACAAACGAAATGTGAACTGGAAACAAATTGGAGAGTAATAACAACTTGATAAACGAACTGTATACCTATACCTCAGTGTAACAATTTAAAATGTGGTGTGTTTTTAAATCTTTCGATAAGAAACACAATCTGAAACGAAAATAATAATAATAATAATAATTCTAAAATAGTTGGCAGTTCACGTGCTCCTGTGAACGTTAATACGCGACGTCACTGACCAAAACAGTGCTGCTGCCTTGCAGTTAGTAGGGAATCTACAAAGACCAGAGGAAGATAACCTCAAACTAAGGATATTAGAACATTCTTGCCTCAAACAAAAATATCGTGGTGAAGAAGATAACGGCTTCACTATTTCCATTCTGAGACTGAAGATGCATGACATCGACAAAGCTCAGAGGTAGTCAGATGACGACATGTTTGATGTCTGCCTTTACTGCCACGTCGCACAGTGTGATAAATGAAGAATCTAGCGAGACGAAATTATTGAGGAGCTAGTTTCAAAACCAATATGCGTGAAATGTGACTGGTGAGGATTTTCTGGGTCGTAGAATATAAACCAGTAAGTATTGACATCAGGGGCGTCTTGTGCGGGAGTAGGAGGGGGGGGGCAATTGTCTACCCGAAACTGGGAAACTTGTTTCAATGAACGGGTTTTTGGTAATAAAATAATAAGTGTGAGTTACATTTTTTACTATCAAATAATTAGCATACACAGTTAAGATACAAAAGGTTAAAAATTATCGAACAATTGTAAAGAAATTAAATGTTTGAAAGAATTGAAACTGAGAACGTAAAGGGTTATCGTCACCGAACGAATTAAGAGAATGGAGAATTAGAAGATTACCTTAGCCTGTGTCATGTGACTTTTGCACCCTCTCCCTCCGTTCTGCAGTTCACACGTTAGTAAAATATGTTCAAAGGAATGGAGAATGATTTATATTACACTGTCCCTTAATTATCGTCCCCCTGACAAAATGTATAATGACACGCCTTATCGACATTTATTAGAATGTGAGACAAAATTCTGTACATAATGAATTAGCATAAACAATGATAACTGCAATGTTGGCACCTCAATTATTGTGGCGGTTTCGTTCTACGATGCACAAAACAACATATAAATGTATTCACAGCAAGGAAAATAAAGAAAAGCACTAAAATGGCTATTAGGACATAATGAGAAACTAAGTAGGCTCATAGTTCCTCAGAATCACATTCATCATCTTCTATGCATACATCATCTGAATTCAAAGCAGGCAATGAAAGTAACGAAAGAACTTTACAAGTTATATGGCCGGCCTTCTTTTACGGTTTGCCTCTTAAACTGGCTATAAACGGATCAGAGGATATCAAGAGTCTATGAATGAGTCTATGTTGCTATCCACACGCGAGGTTTTTCGTGTGAAATTCTATCGGTACTTTCTAGTGTCTTTATTCCTTACCTCTTTGGCTTCTTCGGAAATTGATCAATCGGAAGAATACAAGAGGAAACCATTTTCCCATGCCACAAAATCTTGATGCACGCTACTTGGCATGTGATACCATGCATAGTCTCGTAAGTACAAATGTCTAGTTTCTGCTGCATACTGCTCAAAAGCATCCGTGTTAATGGGAAAACCACAATTGATGCATTCTAAAATTACATGAAAATGTTCAATGAGTTCAACATTAACACCTGTAATGTCGGCAGACAGTTCTGAAAAAATTTCGGACTGTATTACCACCATTCGTATTGCCTCCCTGTTGTGTAGGTATATCAACCAAAAGGCCCATCTCAGTTCTAAATCTTTCTTGAATACAGTTTTTCCTACTAGCTAATTTATTTTTCATTTCGGGATCTATTACTCGCCACACGTTTACATCTAATCTATATGCAATGTGCAGTATGCATTCCATAAACCTGATCCATGAATGTAATGGTAATAAACCAAACGTCATTGCTTTCAGGTCAACTTGTTTTGCCTGGATGACTTTGCCCTGATTCATCTCTTTAGCTGTAGCTGCACACAAAAAGCAACATTGAGAGGGTGAATATGATGACAAAGCACTACATATTTTGCCATATATCATACTAAGAACCAGGGAAGTATACACAGAGAAATCCCTATTATTTACTGTCACACATGTAGGAGAGAGCATCTTAATTTGTTCTTCAATAACATTTACTTCTTTGGACACAAAATCAGGTGTTCCTTTTGCAGAAATAAATTTAATCGGTCGACAGTACCGAACTGACCTAGAAGTTTGATTTTGCCACACGGTTTGCTTACTCACACTATCTTTGAAATAAAATTGATTTGGCACCATTGAAATACTGAATAAATTAACATCACATTCACTTTCACTTTGGAACCTTTGCTTCTAACGCATTTGTTGGGAACCATCACATCGTGACTTCACAATAATGTGAAGATCACTACAAGTTTCCGGTACACTTGCAAACACTTCTTGCTTTGATGCACACACTCTTTGCACTGCGTGATTGACCAAGGAATGCAAAGGATTTTCAGCTACAGTTTCCGTGAATGTAACATTTGGGGGATAACATGCACTCTTTGCTTGTTTCACAGCGTTATAAGATGGATATGAATTAGGAACCCCACTATCTTGTAACATAATGTATTATTGCGTTGAAAGATTTGCATCAACAATTATTTAGTGCTAGACCTTGATCTGCTGAAATAGTTTTCCTTTTACTTTCATCATTAGACACTGAACTGCAGATCTTTTTTATACTTGCCCCTCGACGAGGTGATGCTTCTGATAGTTCTTTCACTATGGTCGCAGAAGCCTTTCTGGCATCTTCGTGAAGCTTCATTTCCTCATCAGCAGATATTTGCTCCAAGCTATTTGACACGACGAAGTCTCTGAGCTTCCTTTTATTGGTTTTCGCACAACATTCACTGAATGTCTTGGATGGCCTTCTGGAACTAGCATATGGTTTGTAACTGGGTGGAGAAGGTAGTAGCTTTCGAAAGTGTCTGACAAACTTGTTTCCACATAACCAGTCTGCACTCGATGTAAGGAACCGTTCACGATGACGATGAGATTTGTCCCACCTGTACTCAACTTTCTGACATAGGCTTCTTACAAATACCTATAAACTCTTTCCAACATCATCAGAAAGCTGTTCGTCGCTGAGTATTTTCGACACAAGTTCATAAACCTCATCAAAACGTTCAGTTTTCCGGTGACGCGACCAAACATCAAATATTGCTTGCCGGGAGATAGAGGACGCCATCCTGAATTTTTTTTATAATTATTAGAAGCGCAAACATGCGCAGCTTTTTTCTTCATATGTTTTTAGTACACATCCTAATGCATAGAATAAAATCAGTCTGACGTCTGTATACGACTGTATAAGAGACTTCCAATCTACACTACATTAACGATAATGTTAAATAAAACATGATTACATTGTTCAAGGTCAGTTATTATTACTGATTGTCCACAACTGTAAGACACTGCCAGACGTACATATGAAACTTAATTTAACAATGCACAGCAAGGTCACTCCAAACACAGTGCAATGTTTGGAGATAATGGCTTTACTTTATGACCGTCCCTTTCAACGCTACACACCATGAGTTACATTAGTCGACTTTGGAGCCTGTTTGCGACTTCCCTATTGCAGCTAATGGCAATTCTAATTGATATTCTTCTTCATAGGACTCTTGTCTTACAACCTACTTAATATTACGTTTTTTCACGGACTTCAATTTTTTACATTAAATCCCCCTGGATTGATCAAATAGCACACTGTGCGTCGTGGAGCTGACAATTTTACATCACTAAACAATGTCAGGAAATAGTAACAAATGGTTCTATGAGTTCTCCTGGGGTAAAATATTCCGGAAGTAAACTATAGTCCCCGGATACCTTCCAAGAACTGATTACATTAATCTACGTACAAACATCCACTGTACGTTTGACTTTTTACTATTGAGATTTACATATTCGTGGAATCGCTCTAATATTTTAAACAGATTAAATTTTAGACTCTTATTACATTTTATAGTGGTATCATATCTAAAAACTGTAACTTAGTCAAATAGTTTATTTATATTAAAATAGATGAAAATGGAGCAAATACTTGCAAGGTAAATCATTTAGTATTTCACAGATGTTAGTTCGTGACGTTGTGTTTTTTCTCCAGCGCGCTTCTTATATTTATATATTCTTTAAAAATTAATAAAAATTAAACTTACCACATTCCTCTTTGATGCGGTAAGTTACGTGTGTTTGAAAATAAGGTTTTGAGAAAGGTATACGAGCTGAAACGGGACGAGATAACCGGAGAATGGGGGAGACTGATTAATGAAGAACTGCGCAGACAGTATGATTCATCCGACATAATATTAATAATGAAATCACGAAGGTCATGTAGCTCAGATGGGCGAGAAACTAACATTATATTTCATCTTGGTTGACAAGCTGGAGGGAAAGAGACCATTGGGAAGATCGAGACGTCGTTTGGATGACAATATTAAAAGGGATCTTTGAGAGACAGATGTTCAAGAAGAAAACTGGTTTGATGTTGCCCAGGATAGAATCCAATGGCAAACGTTTGTTATTACGGCGATGAACTTGCGAGTTCCGTAAGCCATAGTTAGTTAGTAAGTTTAGTTGGTAAATAAATTAAGATAGACGAAGAACATAGTTACGATATATGAATTAAAACGTCTGTCAATTGTTGAATATGTATTAGTGCAAATATTGTTAGTTACAAACTGGAAGCTGAAACACTTCTCCTTCCCTTATAATGAAGTGCGAGATGGGGTTCTTGATTCTTAGTGAGCCCCACAGGGCCGATTTATGTGTTCGCGATATGGGAGAGTGAGGCACAGAGAGGAGGGGAGAAAAAACACCGGGTTCTAACATTCTCCACTAGAATGCGCTGATAACTTTGCTGACATGGAGAAAGTTTCTCTTACAAGTGAGTAATCCACGTAGCATGAGGCATTAACATACAAATGTTTAAAATAGTTTTTTATGGTGGCTCGTTGGTCTAGGGGTATGATTCTCGCTTTGGGTGCGAGAGGTCCCGGGTTCAAATCCCGGACGAGCCCATTTTATTTTGTCCATATGTTTTAATATATTTCCACAAAAAATATTGTTTGAGCACTCATTAGAGTTTATAGTGGTATCTTACCTAGAATATGTAAGTGAGTCTATTAATTTATTTCTATCAAAATATACAAAAATAGACCAAATACTTACAAGGTAAATCATCTAATAATTCACCGATGTCAGTTCGTGACGAAGTAATGTCAGTTCGTGACTCTCTGTTATTTTTCCTGTGCGCATGTTATATTTATATGTTCTAAAAATAACTTAAAACATTCCTCTTTGGTATGGTATATTAAAAACGTTTTTGGCCCAGACTTTCAAAGAGTTTCCGGAAAATGTATATGTCAGAGTGTGAGTGCGGGATACAAAAATGTCAGTTCGTGACGACAACTTTAACATTAAATAATATATAGTATTTTTTTTTTTATGTTTGCGTGTTCTTTTACCGGGAATCTGATCGGTAATGTCTCCTATATCATACGATGTGCTCACGTCGTCTGTTTTGAATTTGTGAGAGATGTTATCAGGGAATTACAGTCGATAAGTGTATTCTGAATGTTAGTTGAATCACTAGTAGTACGGCGAAAATATGAATCTCGGTTTAGTAATACGCTAGTCCAAAAGATTGAGATATTATACAATATTTTCATTTTTACATTAAAAATCTATTTTCACATGACGAAACATTTGAACATGTTTACAACATGTAGGCCTTACATTACAGTTAGCATTCATTAAAATAATCCTTAATTTGTATCAATCTGTGATTAAGATGTGGTTCTACGTGAAAATAGACAGGTTTCTTGTTGGATGGATTGTCGCTGGTCCGAATTCTCATAACGCTCTCGTGAGTATCCAAACAAGAGAAAATAATAATAACTTGCATTGGTGTGTAATGAAGTATGAATTTTAATTTTCATAGATTTTTATTTTTGAGCTTTGAATAATAGCTTCTGAACGTATTTCTACGAGTTTGTATTTTGTTCTCTCTCACTTACCTTGGACATTACCTCCCATAACATGGAGCTCCTTTAACTTGGATGTAATCCTAGGATCTAAATTTATTGCCAATACTAGATTTGTTAAGGGGCCCAGGCATAACAATGTTACCTTTTCTAGAAGTGAAAGAAAGAAGAAATACAAGAATTAAGAATGAACACTTAGACGCTTTCATCATTTCCCAACAGCAGGAAATAATTTAACTATCTTTGCACCCAACAAAGCTCATACTACAGAAGCTGCAGATAGTTTATTAAAGTCTCTTAGGGACCTTTAACACTAAGGGTCAGTTCTACAATCGACTGCTAAACTTCTACTCAGCGCTAAGTTGAGGCCAAGTCTGATGTTGGCCAATGAGAGTACGCAAAATGAGAGTTGGCCTCAACTTAGCGCTGACTAGAAGTTTAGCGGTAGATTGTAGAACTGACCCTAAAGCGTTCTAAAATCAAGGTATTTTGATAAAAGGGTAGAGCAAGTTAATATTTTAAGGTATTTTAGTTCATGCATTGATTTAGATAACACAATCAATAAATAGATCACATAATAACAAAAAGAAAAACAAAATATTGAAACAAGGTTTCATGAAGATGAATCAATTATTATATTAAGCAATAAAATTTGAAGTTAGGTAAAGGCTTGCTAAATTCTTTGCATGGAGCATTCTGAGAAAGAGGGATAAAAACAGAATTGAAACATTTAGAACGTGAATTTAGAAGAACATGAAGAATAAATGGACTAATAAAATAAAATTTTAAAAGGTGCCAGCAAAAATTTATGAAAAGAGGAGCTCTAGGCAGAATATAATGCTAATTAGATCGTCATATAATTCGGAAAGACGGACTATATTAACAACTTCTGGATAGAGTGCTGAAGGGTATAAAGGTGTATGAGTAAATGACCTGACGAAGGGATAAAATCAAGAGTATCTCGATTCAAGAACCGAAGAGAGAGAAAGCTGATAGAAGTGTTGATATAAAATTACTAATATCAGAAAACCAGTAAGAAATATGAAATAATATAGGCTATTTTATGCAGCTTCACTTCAAACAGAGTTTTCGATATTGAAAATTATCGCAGAAAAACTCAACACACAATAATAAACTTTAAATTAATACGAATTATTGCAACTTCTTGAATTAATTCCCACGTCATTTACAACTATTGCTTTTGGAAATTTATGACAAAATTGTTACAATGGAAACCGAAAATTATTCCTCTTGGCTCCGTTGAAATGGTGGCCTAGTTAATAAGACAGTTGCAACTACTCTTTTCCTTTCATTTTGTCTAAATATGAATTGAAAATTGCTAGAAAAACGTCTACTGTGTATTATGTAATATTTATACGTACATAAGATTAACTTGTCAATTATGTCACTGAAAGGCAAAGGTGTTAATGTTAACTAGTTCATTAGGAAAATGGGATAATCGAATTGTTTCTTATAATCAACATGTACGTAATATGTTATTACGGAATATTAATTTTCTTCCATGTTGATACTAATTTGCTTTAAATATGTATTAACATTCTTCATATATTTTCTAATTCATGTCGTTAATATTGATTTCAACACCTAATAATATACTCAACGTTGAAGTAAATTCTCTCTATTATGATTAATAATTACACATTTGCTCTGACACATATGCTAAATTCATTTCTCTTTTAAATGCTACGCAATCATTAAATATTGGTAGTTGGAAGAACAAAGGTAGAAATACGTTTAAACCAATCTTACCAAGCTATCAGTAATTTATATAAATTTTACTCTTGAGCTTGTTGGAACCATGAAGAATTCGGGAATTAGAAAACTATTCAAGATTCTACGTCTTCTCTCTAACGTATTTGGTGTTCAACCAATAACTTCAAGTTACTTTTGCAAGTTGATAACAGTTGCTATTTCCATTTACCTGAAAATCCCTCTTCTTCATTTAATCTATTGCGAAATCTCCTGGCGTGATAAGGCTGTTATGTATGTGGAGATAATAAATAATTTCTTTGCAACATTTTGTTCTATTTCTGTGTTTGCTTCTGGAACGAGTGGATTCTTCCACAGCTCCCGACGTAACGAGTGTATACAAACGGTGTTAAAGACTGCTGACAGTCTGGAGAAACCCTTCAGTTCCAGTCTGGTATTCATCTCCAGAAACGTCACTCGTAATATTATGTTTCACATTTGTGTAACATTTGGATTGTGTTTTCTTCTTGCAATTCTTGACTCTACCCAACCCAGAATTCCGCCAGCGGCTTGCTTCAGTTTGTATTATTCCATGTTTCAAAGTATTATTATTGAAGCGGAATTCGTCACTTTAGTACGTACAATTAGCCAAATATTGCATTCAATTAAATGTACTTTGTCTTCATTAAGAAAGGAACACAGATTTCTTCAAGTTTGGAGAAACAGATGCTTAAGATCACGAACGTCCAAAATTCATCCCTCTTCAGAGGATACTATTTACTCTCACGTTCAAACAATGCACAACACATACAGTAAATTGTGTGATCTTATTGACGACATTAACAAAGCATATGGTGTAGCATTGTTGGTACACGTTGTAGAGATTATGCAAATATTACTGCTATCTGTGTATGGTGAATACTTCCTTATTACCATTGGAGTAATAGAGCCCCCTTCATACTTGGTGTTTGGCGTTTTGCTATTTATTTCCTGTGCGTTCAGAATTGTTGAGATCACAAATGGATGCTCAATGGTTTCAACAGAAGTAAGTAAAACATTCAAATATATTTAGAATAATTATATCTTATAATAAACTTTTGCAGTATCGCAAAACTTATAATAAGTAACATAACCTTATGGTGAAATGTACGAGGGAAAATCAAAACGCAATTGAGTAAATTTTCTACAGTCAAACTGAAATGTATTCACAAAAACTGATATATACATTTTGAAGATTAAGCATTACTTAATTATTGCACATAGCATTCTTTCACATTGGTACATTTGTCCCACCGTGTATCCAATTCTTCGATGCCCATACTGTAGAAATCATTCTCAACATTTTTGGGGACGGGGTTGTCTTGAAGTTTTTTGAATGGGGGCGAGTTTGTGTGTTTCCATACCATAATTTCGACTGTCACTTTCGTTCAGGAATGTGATGGTGACCAGGCTATCGAGAAATTTGTATCCTTATGACATCAGAGGAAATGCTCAAGACTGCATGCCATATGGTTCTTAATAGTCTGTGCTGTGGACTGGCTGTGGACCCGTTTCGCTAACACTTTGTTAGACCCAAGTTTTTCACAGATGATGATGTATACACTGTTATAATTTACTCACAACTGACGATAGATTTCAGGTGGTTCGTCTGCTTTTGAGCACAAAAACCGATTCACACTCCACAGCTAAACTTGGTCGAAAGTCTCAAGCATCGTTGTCAATTTGAAAGAACAGCCCTCGGTGTGTGCGAGGTTACACGCCTGCCATCTTTTGGAGAGCTACCGAAATACATTTACTTCAACATGCATATTGAGGCTTAACCATTGACCTCACTTCTACCTAAAGTCGTTGTCAACCGGTTATTGTAAAAAAAACTGACGGATTTTGTACTTTTAACCTTCGTAACAAGTATAACAAACTCTAAATTATCCGTTTACTTGTTACGAAATTTCAACTGAAAAGTCCGCCATTTTTTTCTTTTCATTAATTAATTAACAACAACTTTAGGTGACAAAAATTGTAGATAAGAGGTCTCAACAGTCAACCCTCAATATTTCATTGTTTTACTACATTTCAGTTTTATTGTAGAAAATTCACTGAATTACTTTTTGATTTTTCCTCGTACATAATTTTGTCAGGATATTGTCCATCACACGCCAATTTTCAGTGAGTGAAGAGCAGCTTTTGCAATAAAGGATGTATTGTTGCCCGTGGCCGATAATTCTGAGAATACGCATCCGTTCACGTAAAAACTTGTTTCACTTGACTAATATGAATCATGAAGCTTCTCCCCACAAACTGAATAGGTACTGTTAACTACCGTTATCAGACGTTACGGGGACAATGCAGGCGAGATTTGAAATTTCTTGACAACTCCTGCACGCTGCGAAATTATATATGGATACATTCTTTAATTACGACGTGACTGGTTTATGAGCACTAGATAGGTCTCTTTCAGTGAAAAGTCCCCGAATGAATATTTCTAGATTCATAGTCAATACTGCTTTAATGAATTTAAAATGTTCCTCTGTCAGCACTAATTGGACTTTAGATACTCTCCCGCATTGACTAAACAGTAGTCATATGTTAGGGTAACTTCTATTCGATTAGTTTAGAGCTTAGCTAAATGTACATTAAATATCCTAAGTCTTCTTTAATTCGGCTTAATGTTACGTTGCGCTATGCTTAGGTTAAATTTCAAGTTTTAATGTCATCCGTGTGAATATCTAAATTCCATCTAGAATTGTTAATTCTAGAACTGCTCAGTGTAAGTGCTTTGCTCAGTGTAAGGCCGTAAACCTTGTAAAGCCCTTTTGTCGTAACATATCTTACATTCTCCACGTACTGTTCAGCAATGAATATCACTTCAATGTAAATACCATGGTTTCTCAGAGTGATTCTGCCAGATTTCCACCAAATGGTCGCACTCAAATACTCGAGAACATATCCCAAGCTTTAAAACTTTTAGGGTTAAAATCGATATAATTCCTGCAAAACTCTACTTTTACAGGCAGCGTTCATAGGTAATTTGATTCGCGTAGTACAATGACATAGTGTATGAATGCACGCCATCCCGTGAAACGTTCGTATACTACTGAGCTGCCATTTCGATTGTGAGTGCGATATGGATCGGTGGAGTGCAGAGCTTCCTGCCTCTGTCGTTGAAAGTTGCTTCAAGAATAATGATTCTTGAAATATCTACCCAGCGTCTATTCAAGCGACATTTCAACGTGGGGCGTCATGGGAAAATTCCAGATGGACAGACCATTGTGAGGGGGGTAAGTGCATTTCGATTAACAGCTTCCGCTTGCAATCGCAAACCAGGAAGAAGCAAACGAACTGTGCGGACACCGCAAGACATTGACAATGTTCGTGCTATAATATTGCGTAGTCCAAAAGGATCTGCTCGTCGACATTCGCAATGTTTGCAAATGACCGATCGCTCATGCAGGCGATTATTGCTCTAAGATCTCCATTTTGACCCTTATAAGCTGCACATTGTTCAATAAATTAAGCCTCGCTGTTGGATTTCATGAGAGAACTTCTGCATAACCATGCGTGATCTTCTTCGCGAAAATCCACAAATGTTGTACAAGATGATGATGTCAGATGAAGCACATTTCGAGCTAGCTAGTTCACCGAATAAACAGAATTTGCGTTACTGGAATGATGTAAACCCTCAGAAACTGCACATCAAGCCCTTGCACGGTTCTCGTGTCACAGTGTGGTGTGGAATTGCTGTTTTTGGGATTATTGGACGATGCAGGTGTTGTTGTAACTGTCACCAGTAAATGCTATCTAAGGATGCTGCAAGATTTCGTTCTTCCTCAATTACGGATGTTGAATATGGATATTGACCAATTCTGGTTTCAACAAGACGGAGCATACAATCAGTATTTGCATAGTTTTCTTGCGATAGACCTTTCCGCGGATAGTAATTTCTCGTTATGGTGATATCTCCTGCCTGCCACGGTCACCCGACCTCTCATGAGCTGATTTTTTCCTTTGACGGTACCTCAAGCAAGAAGTATTCCGAACACGTTGTGCCACCATTCCTGAGTTGAAGGACTGCATCAGAACTGCCGTCGGTAATATCCCAGGCAATATGTTACGACGAGTTATGGACAGCTTCCAACGGCGCTTAGATGAATGTGTTGTGCAGCGGGGACATCATTTGACAGGAGTCATATTCAAATTTTAATTAAACATATTCAAACATTGACTTACAAGTTAATAAATGGCATACTTGTAACTACCATTTGACATAAAGAGTAATAAATAAAAAGCATTTACTTCCTTATGGTGTGCTATTAATATTACGCTATGAACGCTGCCACATAATTTACCTCCGAATTTTGGCTTTGCATTCCCTTAAACTAACAATCCTGGCAAAGTCCCTCGACTCTCGCGAAGTTCTTCTTGTTGGAGATTTTGTGTGTATTTAGTAATTGTGCACGTAAACGGAACCCAGTATTAAAGTGAGTTTCGACCCGCGGATATGTCTGAATCTGAGGCAGAGGGTATGTACTTAGACCGCATTGCCATATCAAACCTTCCCTGAGGTTCATTCCCCACCACCCTATCTTACTCCCATGGTTGCTGGATTATTACAGAACTTCGCCACAAAATCAAACGTTAAAAATATTATGCTTTGTAAAATTTGAAAGTTATACAATAATATTTACAAGTGGTGCCATCTTATTGTATTTGAAGGTGAGTACAGATTTTAAAAGTTTCTGCTTAATATCTATCAGTCTCACTGTCCACGTTAAGATACTTAGGGACAGTTTCCAGAAATATTATAATCTCGAGTTGTCTTAGTTTCTGAGTAAGTCATGCTAAAGTAATAATTGTGATAGCGAAGTCGAATATTCATTTAAATTTTTCTGCCCCTTGTGTTAGTTCGTGCGAACTCGGAATGAAATATTGCTATTATGACGAAATTGATTCTGTGTTATATTTAAAAACTATTGGTACGTAAAAACATGGAGGGCGAGTTGTATATTTAGTAATACATCTTGTTGGTCCCCATATTTCATTCCTAGTTTGAATTTTGAATTCAACTTAAGGCTTTTTGGCAAGGGCTAGGTAGAGGATCGGGAAGGTATCCGCCAGGTCCCTTCTTAAGGTACTATCCCGACATCCGGCTAGCAGTGTTTCTTTCATAAGATTTCGTTCGGGGAGGCTCATAGGGGTGCTTACAAAAATTACCGTATAAATAATATATATTGACTCCAATGTACTAAAATATGAAATAACAATAATATTACTTAAAAATATGTCATACTTCCTTAGTTAACCTCAAAGTAACATGAATAATAATTATAGAATGTGTTATCCCGTACATATTTCAATATGCGTATGAGTAATACAAGTGTTGAGATTGATTCTCCTAGGTGAGCAGTTGAAAACCCCTGAGGGGGCAAAGACCCCCGTAAGAATGATTAGTGAAACTGAGGGAAACCCTGGAAAACCTTAGTCAGGATGGTAGGCCGTGAGGTTCGGGGATTTTCTCGACAGCTTTCATCGATGTAGGAAATGCTTAGGTAAGAAACATATTTAGAAAAATACATGTATTAAATATAAACTAACACTTCTATTAGGTTGAGCGTTGGATTCGCATTCTGTAGTTCGTGGGTTCGAACCCGGTATTGTACTATGAAAGTAGGCCAACTTCCTTGACACATTCTCTCCTCTATCCCTGCCAGAGACAAGGCAGTTTAATTTTCATAAATTGAATAGAAAATGGACAGTAAGTTTTTTTTACAGAATGCATTTGTACTTCATTCATTGAAAAACATAAGATTTTGCGTTACAAAATGGCAGGCATTACTTCCTATTCAAATTTAGTATATTTCGAAGTTTGTGCAAATATTGTCGGTTCCAAATTAAAAGTTCTTGAAGAGTGACCTTGTGATTAATTGACTACATTATGAAAATAGATTTAGGTAATTAAAATATACTTCAATGTCTTAATAATATTTAACTCCCCTTTTAAGTAGTTAATTCTTTATCAAATGCTAATCAAATTAGATCAGAAAATTGGTACGATTATAATTTGTGCAAAGCATATGGCACTAATTCCCACATTAGTTTTATTTGTCGCTTTCAGAAATGAATGTTTGTGTCTTATTGGTAGGGTCCTGTACGTTACAATTGACATGATACAAAACAGTTTCATTTTTGTTTTTAGCAAATATGAAAAGGAAATAATCAAATGTCAAATGAAAACTTTTTACTTGGAAATGTACAGTAAATGTGTCCGATGCTTCACAATTGTTAATTTCTTACAACATTTTAATATTTATTTTTACAAGATGGGCTAATCGAATCGTTTACGGAGCAAATATTATATTACTAAAATGAATAAGATTATGACATGCGTTCTGCAACTTTGACATTAATTTACACGTAAATTTTTATTACTATTTTCTCTTCAAATACTCACTAACTAAATGCATGGCATATGTAATAATTTCTTCAGCTTTAAAGCAATAATTCGCAATAATTACTGCCTAATGACATTCTTTAATAGCATATGAAGTTTAATTGTCGATATTTGGCTTCAGAGAGCTTCACTTGAACATTAATCAGTAGAGCAATTATAGAGCAATTCTTTACGGACAACGTTTTACTTGCAAAGAGTTATTTGAAATATCACATTTTTACTAAACAACGTATTTCAGGTAAATTTCGTTTTCAAAATTCCAAGAACATGAAATACTGGGGAAATGAAAAAATATTGAAACTTACACTTCTTGTTTCTAATATCTTTCACATCAACCAATGTTTCCAAGATGGTATTGTAAGTTCATAACCTATTCCATTTCGCTTAAAACTCCCTCTTCTTTTCAACATCTATGATCAAATGTTCTGGGACAATCCTGACTTTTATGCAGAAAAATTAAATAGTTCAGTTGTAATATGTTTTATCATTTCTATGTTGGTTTCAGCATCGAGTAACTCTCTGCATAGCGCCAGGAGTAGAAAGTGTATTCAAAAACTTCGAAGGCATTAATGAGAAAGGTGTTTTGTATTGAAACGTGACAGCCATTTACACAATTGTTAGTAGAAATATTTTCTGTAATATTTGTGTTATACTTGGTGTGCATTTTCCTCTTCTAATTCTGGACTCTGTTCGTCCTAGAGTTTCGGTAATCGTTCTTTTCAGTAACCATGTATCAATGTTTGAAACTATTATTCTTGAATTGGAATTTTTTACCTAGTGAGCACAATAGGACCATTATTTTCATCAATTTAATGTTCTTTACGTCTATTCAGAGAGCAACACAAATTGTATCAACATTCAGGAAGGAAGAACCTAAAACTAATAAACTCTAAATTTGACCTTCTTTTGAAAATATTGATATCTATAATGAGATCCAAGTTATGTACCGTGCATACAATAAATTGTGTGATACAATTGACGTCATTAACAAAGCATATGGTTTACCGTTGTTGGTGCACGTCATAGACATTATGCAAATGATACTGGTTTCTTTGTATGGCAAATATTTTCGCCTTGTGAATGGACTTGAAGGAAACCTTTCAGTTTATGCGTACTGCGTGTTGCTTTTTAGTTCCTGTCTGGGCAGAATTGTTATGAATACAAAAGGATGCTCGTCGGTTTCATCTGAAGTAAGTAAAATATTAATGTCTTGTTAGAAAGTAAATATGCGATGAAATATACACATCATGTAGGGTTCAATTAGATTACGGAAGGGAATTCCTCTTTTTCGAAACTCTTTTACCTCAGCAATCAATGCTTTCCATCCTTAATTCTTGGTGTTGTGTGAAACGTTGATATCGAAGCCTATAACTAAATATTTATTAGTGGTGTTCGTCCATTAATTTTAACGATTTGGAAGTGTTAATAATAATCAATATCTTTACAGGAAACATATTTATTCAGAAGTAAATACTATTTGTTCAAATAGGGCTAAAATCATTATTTATTTTCAGAAAACTAATAATTGTATATATGGTTTGGTTTTCACTAATGTATAAAATCCCAATAAAAAGTATATACGTGGGAAGTAAGACACGAACACAGTTCTCCAAATCCGAAGAACAATGGTTTACCTACTACGCAATGGTGCCATTAACTGATTAACCTCATTTGTTGTTGAAGGTTCTGAAAGATATTTCAGGATGTATTTTACAATAGAAGAGTCATATTTTACTCAAATTTCACTCAGGCGTTTATCGATTTATTCCTCTGTATAATTTCATTATTGCAGAAAATGTTCGTTAATTCTGTTTCCTTTATTAGAAACATGGAAGTAAGATTCGAGCAAGTTTGAAACAAATAAAATTCCTTCTAGGAAACGAACTCAAACGAAGTTGAATAATAAAAGTGTAACAGGTGTTAATTTTTAGAAGCAATGTACGATACTACTATATATTTCATTAGGTGCTGTAGTAGACAAGATTTACAACATTAGTTACATCTCTTGTACGCTTACTGAAATATTGCTGTGTGCGTGGAAAGGGCTCAGGCCACTGCCTCATTCGCATAATACTCAGAAGTTGTTGTGGCGCTGTTCCTAGCATACTAGAACTCAAGTTTGATTTTTGGTTTAGTGTAAGGTTGTTTCTTGCTTAGATTTCACGTGTCTGATAATTTGTATAATTATTTATTACGGAAGGAACTTTTTACAGAATCATTTGTTTAGAGAAAATGAAGTTTTAATTTGCCTCTATTTTAGTAAACTTCGGTTTCTTTTCGTATATATTTCGCTAACAAGTAGAAGTTACGGTCTGGGAAGTGTAGTTTTGAACAGATTTTATGTGATGATGCAAAAATATTAAAACTCAAGAGTGCCCTATGTAGCCAATTTGGAAATATTAGCGGTCAAAGTTTCCATAACATCTTATATACCTTAAACATGTTCCTCATTACCAGCCTCCTGCGTTAATAAGGTGGTAGCGTAACGACTCGACGAGAGAGAAGTAGCTTGTTCGAATCCCGTAACATAGAAGTTTCCTCCATTTTTTATGAAAATGCGTATTGGAGTCGGCATGCTAACGTCTCAACGACCCGGCCGTCTAATAGTGAGGGTCATTTTATGGTACTATGCTACTATTGTATATAAGGTACTATGTAAACATTGGCCCCTATTATTTCGACACTGGCCAAATTGTGCGTCATAGTATTTTAACATCTGTATATTTAACGGTAAACTGCCATCACGCGAAGTCTGCCCCTAAACTACACTTCTCAGACCGGAAACTCTCCCTGCTACCGAAATATACACAAAGAAAAATGTTTATTAAAACAGGAGCCCAAAAACCTTTATTTTCTCTAACGGAATAATTCTTGAAAGAGAATTCGTGGATGTACTTTATAAGCGAAAAGCTGTCATAGAAGTAAGTCATACCTGTTTAATTCAGCTCATATGTCAATTAATTAAATTAACAAATAAAATAAAAGGCATAGCATTAGGTGGTATTAGTTTCCACATTATTGACTCAAGAAATCTTTGGTCATTACAGGCTATCGAATATTATTTCGGCTCTCCTGAAACAAGGACCCAACATCCAATTATTGTGGAGACCGACATCATTAATTCCTTTTTTATTTCATACCAACATAGATTGAAATCATGAAATGTCACACAAAAGATGTCATATTTGTAATGTTTAATAAACTTTACACTTACAAAACAAACCAGAATTTTAAATTGCTAAATTATGATAGTTTCTAAATGAGACTGGCAAATAACATGCTTTCCGTGGGAGTAACATTAACGTAATATAACATTACCACAGGCTTTCTGCCAAATTAATATCAATTTGTTAGGCAGATTGTTATTACATTGTCTTCATATATTCCTACGAGTGTCGATTCATTCAATGATTTCATTGTTAATTATGTAATAGTTTGAAACAAGTTTACATTCCTGCCAAACATAAATACTGTACATATTTACAGTAACAATTGCACTTTATTTTCAACCATTCATTAGAACATCACGCAGTTGCAACAACGTCTTATAATCCCATGTTATCGAACAAGCAGTAAATAATTCATGTAAATGTATTCTTTAGAAACAAAATATTCTGATATGAGGAAAGTATTCTATGGTATTCTTTATATCTTTAACATTTTCGGTACCGTATTCAATTAATGTTTTCACGTTTTTATTACAAATTCATAACAGCTGCTATTTCTATCTGCTTCAAATTTCCACTTCGCCATTACGTTTTTTTACAATTTCCTGTGGTGCAGCGAAAGTGCCTTCTATTCTGGAAAGCTAAATACTTTGGTTGTAATATGATCTTCTACTTTTGTCTTAGTTTCAGCGTCTAGTAACTTGTTACATAGTTACAGACGTAGCAAGTGCAGACAAAAATTGTATGAATTGCTGACAATGCCAATAAAGCCTTTTGTTTGAAAATGACAGCCGTTTACGAACTTGTTACTCGGTATATACTGTTTCAAACTTGTATCATATTTGGGTTGAACTTTCTGTATGCTGTTGTTAAATACATCCCAAAATCCCCCTATATATACTCTATATATGTATAGAGTATATGCTTGCTTCAGTATGTATTATTCCGTGTTTCATAGTATTATTCTAGGAGTTCCTGATTCTAATACATAAAAAAAAAAAACACTTTTGTTCCGTTAAATGCATTCTACATTCGTTCACAACAAAACACAAAAAGCTGTCTAGTTCCCAGAAGCACCAACACAAGATCAAGGGACTCCAAACTTTGCACGCCTTTAGAAAATATTGGCATTTATGATGTTCAAACTATGTAGAATACATCTAATAAAGCGTGTAATTTAGTAGATGATATCAACAAAGCATATGGTTTACCACTCTTGGTACATGTTATGAAAATTACAGAAGTAAAACTGATTTCGTTGTATTCTGAATATTACGTTGATGTTATGAAAGGATTTGGAGAAGAGCTTTCAGAGTTTGCTTACGGAATTTTACTGTTCTCCTTATGTGTTTTGAATTGTCGTTGTTACAAAAGAATGTTCGATGATTTCATTCAAAGTAAGATATTCATAATAATTAGCAAGTATGTAAAAGATAAAGTGTATCATGTAATAAGCATAGGAAGGGTGTTGAATAGTGGGTTCTCAGGATGACTGAATCATTTGATGCGAAAATCATGAACATAAGAATGGAAAATAATTAATATAAGCTTGTTTTCTTCTAGAAGGTCAGCAATTTCTGTAGTCAACATGCAATCAAACTAAGTTATTGCAGAATAACTGATAAAGCTACTTTTACAATTTCGCTCCAAATCTGCGACTTAACATTTAGTGCAAAGATATTTAAACAGTTCAAATTACCTGCAAATTAGAAGTAAGTGTAATAACCTGTAAAAAAAATACAAACCCACAAAGTGCAGGTGAATTTTAAATATTCGTTAAGTATTCTACGAACATAGAAATTTCCGGGATAAGTGGCTATCAGAGAAATTGAAAGATGAGACCACTCTCATTTATTTGTTTACTTAAATGTATGGGTCAAATTCCAACTATGGCCTAAGTCTGTCGTATGTGCGAAGCATGATGTATTCGAGTTTTTTCGTGTTCAATCGAGTTCCTCTCAGAAATTACTAACATTGACAATAATTGTTCATGCTTAAATTGCTCTTCATCGCTAAGGTTATTGTCAAGTCAAAATGCAATGGTGCTATGTCAATTCCATACGTGAGTCTACTTAATTCTTTGATTTCATATTTTGTTGTCTTTAAAGGTTAGTCTCACAATTTAGTGGCTTGGAACAGAATCCATGGTATTACAGGAACACAAATGTCACACTTTATGTAATCTGGACTACTGAAAGATGGTTAACGTACAAAAACACATTCACCAAAGAACATCTGTTAAAATGAATCGAAAAGTTTGCGCATATAATAGGTAGGCAAGCATTGGCTCTCGTGAAACTTTCACTGAAAAACGAATATTTTGTTTTATTAAAACAACCTGAATCGATATATCGACACATTAATCACATTTTCGTCGCCCAGATTAGTACGATAGTTCTGAAAATATTTAGCCACCACCTAGAAAATCACGACTTTTATTGTAACAACAACAGAATTTAATTGGAATATTCAGCGTCAATTCTGGTATTCGGGTTTTAAACACAAAAATTGAGTACTTTCGATGCTCTGTTCCTTTATCGGTATATTTCCTTTTTATTTGTCAGGCATAGGTGGATTCTGGTATGGTACATTGAAATCGTATTTGCTCGCGTTTCTCAATTCTCTTTGACGAATAGAGCGCGGGGCCAATGGCGAGAGAAATCTATCAGTCCTAAATTTGAATGAACATACATTATTTTAATTTGTTAATTATCCAGTAAATCTATGCATAATACAAAAATATTTTTCAGTGATATTACAAAATGGTATCTAGTATACAGTTGAGCCTAAAGCAATTACAGTGGGACACAAAACGGTCGATCGAAAATAATTTACAGATCAAAAATAGCTGTTCATCCTTGGCTTCAGTTTAAATGTCGAAATAGAAATATTACAGAAGGAAGCCTTCATTAGGACTAGTTCCGGGTTCGACGCTCTGTGTTCCCAGTTTATTTGTTTAGACCATCTTGTTGCCGACTGGGGATCTATTTGATTTTAGATCCCGAGACACTCAAAGAGCAGCTAAAAAGAGGTAGTCGTTGGGCTGTTCATACAACACCCTATTTGAATAGAAACTATTTGTCAGGAGAAAATATGTGGGCTGAAGAACAGCTGATTTTGTTATTGTTTTACGGAATGAAGTTAATCTCAATTAGAAATCAATTAGAGAAGCATCTGTCGTGTTTCTTGAGCTAAACTAAGTTAGAAATCCCGTGTTGAATTCAAATCAATGTAGTTTGCCTCTGCGGAGAATGGGAGGATCAGTTCTTGAGGATGTTTCTGAAATATAGAGATGGATGTAATAAACTAGTTACAGGTTACGTGTGTTTTCAAATCCGCAAATAAAGTCAAATTTCAAAGCAAATTCATGGCTCAAGGAGAGGCGCTTTTCTCTCGCAATGTAGAATCATTGAATCCATGTGTTGTAGCATTAAAGTTGTATTGTGCCAGTTATTCTTTGGGACTAAAAGTTCAGTAATTTGTAGGCTAGTTACAGCAAACTTAACCTTACATCGGCCAAAATGTTAATTTAATTATGAAAAATCGATAAAACATTGATGTTACTATTCCTAAAACTTGGCAATATATTAAATTTCAAGAGTGGAATATTAGTTTCTACTTCTTTTATACTTTACTTTCTTTAAGATAATCTAAATTAATGTGGAACTTCGTTGGTTTTTATTTACCGTATTTAATTAATGCGAATATATGAGCACTGACACAAAAAACTAAATTTAGGCTTCAGAATTTTTATTTTAAGTAAACACTAATTGAATCTATTTTTCTCAGACAAATAATACCCTGTCCTCAATTTTAATGACGGATACTGAATCAGCTTAGCTATATACCAACTCTTTATATTCAGCAACAATTATAAAATATACTTCTTAAGGAAGAACGTTTATTAAATGATATTTTAGCAAGTAACATGATGTCAGATAACGTAATGACAACTTTTATGTAGTGGCAATAAATTAGTATAATTTAGTTATCAATGTTTCTATTTTCTTAAAATGTGTTATGTGAAAATTGTAGCTTTGTCCTTAATGAGTTCTATGCAATCAAGCATTTCTCATTACTGTTGCTATAATTAATGTGTTGTTTAAGATACAACATAATTCATTAATTTTATATTCAATATTTTTCTTCTACACGAATCCTTAACCATCTTCGTAAACCATATCCTTAACGTGCTTCTCATTTGTGATATCTCTCTTTAATTGCATAGACTGGGGTACTACAAACAAACAAAGTACCACAATTTTTAGGTCTTACTCTTTAGACACGTACGCAGTTTCTCCTTCTGGCAAAGGTCTTGTAGGATCATTAGCTTTTGTGATATTTTTGGTGAACATTTTGATTTCTCGTAAATTTTATCTTTTGTCATCTATTATCAATATGAGGCATTTGAAGCTAAGGGAAATGTTTCTAGTTTTGCTTATTGTTTCTAAGATGTTTGGCGTCCAACCAGTATCTTCGAGTTACTTGTCTAAACTGCTAACATTGGCAATAACTATTGTGCCTCAAATTCCCCTTCTTCGCTATGTTTACTGCTATATGTCGCAGTGTGAGGATCTTATGGCCTACTTTCCAAAAAATGTTAGTTCTTCCTATCTGATACTTTGTTGTCTCTCAACGATAGCGTCGACACTCAGTGGTTTGTCACATACCTCAAGGCGTTACAGGTGTATGAATAAGATCTTACATATTGCTGACATCAATGAAACAACCTTTTATTTACGCGGGACTACCATCTATAAAAATGTTCCTCTATTTCTTTTGTACCATTTGTTTTCTTTACTTGGATTGAACTTGTTTCTTGTAATTGTTGACTATTTAACCTTTAAAAAACTTCCGACAGTCGTTTCCTTTAGTATCCACTTTGCCAAGCTTCAAATTATTCTTTTTGAAGTGGAATATTTGAGTCAAGTGTACACATTAAACCAATGGTTCTGGATAATTAAATATAAAATGCGTTTATTAAGAAAGCAACGTGACTGTCCACAAGGATCTAGAAACAGGAATCCGACATCGAGAACCTTCAAAATTTGGCCTTCTTTTGAGAGAATGGATATCTATTCTGAAATTCAAACTATGTATAATACATACAATCAATTGTGTGATTTAATAGACGACATCAACAAAGCTTATGGACTACCGCTGCTGGTACACATAATAGATATTATGCAAATACTATTACTTGGTTTGTATGCTGAATATTTAATTGTTGTGGATGGAGTTGAGAAGGCTGTATTCTACATTTGGCATGGTATTTTGATATTCAGCTCCACTGTTTTGAGAGTTGTCCTGATTACAAGAGGATGTTCGATGGTTTCATCTGAAGTAAGAAACTATACTCAAGATAAAGCACACATAATTCATTTGCTTGACTTTCATTATCCTTGCTCTATTTTGTGTAACTATCAACCTTAAAATTTAAGATTCGATTGTTTTATATTAAAGTAAGAAAAACTAGCCACACTGTTAACTTAAAATATTATAAATAATGAATTTGCCGAGATGTTTAATTTTTAAACCGAAAAACATCCATTAAAATTAATGGTTATTATTAGTAACTTAAGACTTTCAGAAGTTTGGAATTTTAGTCAAAAAATCAGAAACAACAAAACACAAACTAACAAGTAGGGATTTATTTACTTCTAACCAAGTGTGGGTTTAGTCAGTGAAACACATTATACTATTAGCATTTCGTATTTTATTCCTTATATCAACATCCGTATCATAATTGTTGTGTGAATGACGATGTGTACACTACAAAATGTTTCTAAATATCAGTAGAAAATCATGGAACAATTATCTTTATATAGAGTGAAAGAGAGAACATTTGTTGGTAAACAAATAGTTCAGAGCGAAGACTATTTTGTAGTGCTTGAAACAAAGATAAGTGTATAGAATTTAATACAATTACTTATTTTAATTTTGTGACACTCCATGATCGAATATACTGTTATGGATGTTTCAGAGCTTCAACTCTCTGCTTCTAATAAAGAGTATTTTATTCTAAAAAAGAGCAGGTACGAAACGATGAGAATTTTTCTCTGCACGGAATATTTGGATTTTACTTTTTGATTCGCACATTCTCGGGTGTGGGAAATAATAGCTACTAACTAAGGTAAATATCACTCAATGAACTTGCTAGTTCATCGCCGCAGCTACAAAAGTTTGACAGTGGATTTTATCCTGGGCAAGATCAAGCTAGTTTTAATCACGAGCACCTACCCCTTGAAGATCCTTCTAATATTGTTCTCCCAATAACGTTTCGGTCTCCCAATGACCTCGTTCACTCCAGCTTTCCAACTATAGTGGAATACAATATTCATTCTTTCCCCATCCGAGCTGCATGACCTGCCCATCTTAGTCTTCTCGATTTCATCATTCTTGCAACATAGGATGAATCGTATAGTCCGTGACATTTTTCAATATGCATCCTCCTCCATTCTTCGGTCACCAAAGCACGTACATGTTTCACAAAACCTAATTTTCAAATACACATAATTTATGTTCATCTGCTAGGGTCATACTCCAACTTCCGCAGCCGTAAAGTAATAACGGAAGAATATCGGTTCTGTACATTTTCAATTTTAACTATCTTGATCATAATCACGACGTTGGGAACTATTCAACTGAATAGAAACATTCTTTTCCCGATGATATCTGGCTTTATATTTCCTCCGTAACTTTGTTTTTGCTTGTTACGTATGTTGCTAAATATTACAATTTGCTTACTTTCTCTGTTAAGTCATTCTTAATTGTTATGTTTCGTTTCCCGTCGTCCTCTGTATTTCTGGTCGTTATCATGTACTTGTTTTTTTTTCTACGTTCACCTGTAGACCTATCTCATGGCAATGTTCTACTAAGGCATCAGTGTTACTTTGTAGTGCATCTATACCATCTTCTACTAAATCTACACGTTATTCAAAGATACGAACAGTTGGTTTGTCATTCAATGTTAGTCCTTTTTTTGCGCTCTTTCATTTTTAGAATCACATATTCGAACCCAAAGTTAAAGAGTACTAGTGGCAAGGAATCACATTGTTTCAATGCGCTGCGAATGTCGAAACCCTAATACATTATTACCTATCCGTACTCCTCTTTTGGGATCGGTGAGACACATCCTCACTAGCTGATTTTGTTTTATTTCAAATTTTACCATGATATTGTGTAACCTTTTCCTTTTGAGAGAATATGTGTTATTAAAATCAACGAACAGCTAGTGAACCGTCCCAATGTGTATTTCCATTTCTTCTCCAATATTTGTGGCAAGGCGAAAAACTGGTCCAATGTGGATCTATTTTTTTCTAAATCCACATTAGTGATCTCCAATTATTTCATCTACGTACCGTGAAACGGGGCTATTTAAGACATGTTTAGTTATTTTTTGCATAACTTCTTATCCATTAGATTTTTTAATGCACTTTTAATTGTTTAGTGTTCCTCGTACTCTCTGACATTCATTTATATAAAATTTCACATGATTGAGCATTTGCTGTAGCAGGAACAAAATCAAACAAGCAATTTCCAAGAAACCCCAAAAGTGGTGCTACTTGGAAAGGAAACGTATTTTCCCTGTTGATGGATCCCTGTAATAAGATGCTGTTACTTTGAAATGTGGAGTTTGTTCTGAAGAGTATGATATGCAGCATGATAGGGTTGAACACATAAGGTTTTGTAAAATTATACAAACGCCATTTTCGAAAGCACAAGAGATTGGCACTCTGATAATGCTAGATACCGACAGCAGTTTCATAAGGGTTGTAAAAGACGTACTGTTCAATTCTGAAATTGAAGTTTTTGTTTTCTAGATTTAATAGGAACCTTAGACTTATTACTTGAAATTGCCCCTTTAGATTGTCCCAAACGATGCAAGAAATTGTGAACTTCAACACGTCGAAACTCAAACACAACTCAAATCAACTCTACTCAATTTTCAGCACAAAATAAATGACTCACTTCGGTGAGCAGTCGTAACAAACAAGTTTACGAGCGGAAAAAGCTGAGTTAGAACTGAAAATATGGACTATTTTGGTTTAGATTGAAAGTGAATGATCGAGAGCATGTTCCTCTGCTTCATACATTTGTTAAATATTTAATGACATCAATTACCCCAGTATCGCTTTTCAATACAGATCAATGGACAAATACATTTTGAAGAAACGTTTAGATGTGAAAAACTGAAAAATGTCAACAGTTAAGAAAGGATAACTTGATTTTCCCTTTATTTTATATGTCATTCTCCCGGAAGTAATTCTGAAGTGAGTAATAGTGATTAATGAACAAACAATATATATCTAACGTGATATATTTACCCAGGCTAAACAAACGCCATGTACCTTAATTTTAAAATGTTCAAAATCCGCATATATATAAACAACAGCCTAACCTAACTCAACGGGGAATATTACTGCAGGAAGAAGATCGTCATTTTATGATAAGAAATTATCTCATTTTTAGCCATAGAGTTAGGAATATAAATAGAGGGAACCTTAGGCTGTTTTGTTGGAGAGAGGAATGAAGCCAAGAGACAGAAGGGACGAGGCATTTGGCCATCTTGTGTGGCCCCATATTCAGAGACCCTCTTTTCCGAGTATTGCCTCTCTCAGGTACACACGTCCTCTATCGAAAAAGGCAATCCTCACAGTACTCGGTATAGAGGGACGGACTCTAATGGCTTTATGTGACGTCATGTATGTTCTCTCTATTTTCTTCCTAACTCTATGTTTTTAGCTTTTAGTTTTCCACCTCTACGTTTATAGAAATAGCAGGTTGCCTCATAAGCCAGTAAAGTATCCAAGGATGTCGGAATTACAGGATAAGCCAAAATTAAAATCGGAATCGGAACGTCCATCTTGTTGTGGGAGATGAAGAAGAATATGAAAACTGTCACCAAGGAGCAGTTAATTCGATAGATTTAGTTGTATTATTTTTCAGTCCTGAGATTTCCATTGAAAGACTACCTAATCTATTTCACTTCAAAATTTTGGCAGATTTACGTTTTAGTTTATTTTTTTTAATTTTGGCATATCCCCTCATCCCAATATCCTTAGAGACTTCAATCGAGTCACGTGTGAGGCAACCTCTAGGTTCCATAAACGTTACTTTTATCCCTAATACCGGGAAAGGGGTAGAGGATAAAATTAACATTTCCTGGAGAAATCTGTCCGTTGCAAACATGTTCGTTTCGGGAGAGTAATACTCCTTACGACATAACTGGGAGTAAGTGATTGTGTTTAGTCGCATGTAATGAAAAATATCTGACCTAATTTAACTAACGTCTGTCTTTGAAGCTTGTAAAATGTTGGAAATAGGTATAATAATCTTACTTTCTAAGCTATCTCCATAAAAACGTTGAAAATGAAAATTGAACCAAAATTTAGCAATTATTGAAAAGAGGAAAGAAAGATAAAAATTGTGTTGTAAAAATAAATAATAAATAGTGACCCTGGCCGGGGATAGATTCTGGTTCCTATGGCTAGCAACCCGAAACGCTAGTCGCTAGATCAACCGGTTACAGACTTCAAAGCGCCTTGAATCTGATCTTTAAATGTACTTTAACAGAAGACCCATTGGTGACATGGCAGTTAAAGCGGGAAGGTGAGGAGTTACACTTCCCTGAGAACGTCCATGCCAGACATGTTAAATCTCTCGTCGCATGTTCTGACCTCAAACCTGTTTCTTGTTTCATTGCTCAGCGAAGGCTTCAGGCGTTAACATTTAATAAAAGCAGGAAATTATAAATGGTGATGGTAGTAGCGCGCGCGTGTGTGTGTAGGGGGAAGGGGTATTTTTAAGGTGTAATATGTTTCTTCCACTTCTTTCTGTTAATTGATAATATATTTATTGTTTTATTTCAGGCACGCAATATTCTGGATGTGATATACGAACTACTAAACACTGGCGTTAAGGCAGAAATAAAAAAGGAGGTACGTGATGGGCTAGAAATGAAGGAAACAAGAATGATTTAGACAGTAGCAAGTCTAATAGCATAGACGTTTGCATCAAGTATTCACGTGACTTGATTCTAGCTTGTTACGTCAAAGATATTTTTCTTTTTACTTAGAGTAAACATGCTGTAAGCTTTGAAGTGCAAATATGTTACTTGTTATCTTCATACAAAGCTACTGCAAAACGCGCCAACAGTGACATTCCATACTTGTATTCTTGCAGCAAGTACAACAGGACACCCTTGCTGCAAGTTTGTAAAGTGTCTACTAACACTTTCGTTTTAAGTTTGTTTCAAGTTTAAAGAGGCTTGGGAAGTGTCATGTCAAGCTCTCTGCAAACTTGCAGACTTGACGTATCGAACTGATTACAAGTCTAATCTAAGCGTCTAATGCTTTAGCTAACTCGTCGGTGTTTATTTATACAAGATAGGAAAGTAAAGGCCGCTTTAGACGGTACAATTTCTCGTACGCTCTCTCGTATGAAAGAATGTATACAATCCATAGTACGAGATTTTTCGTACGATAAATCATACAATATTGGATTGGTGTTTATTTATACAAGATAGGAAAGTAAAGGCCGTTTTACACGGTACAATTTTGGATACGAGGGGATAATGATGAAACTGCTGGAGTTTATAGTTGTGATACCTCAGGTTTTTAGGGTAATTATGCCACAGATATTTGTCAAAGTATAGCCCATTTAAAAAATAGAAAATAATTAAAATATTTATAACAATTATTCTTGACGCAACAGAAATTCAGTTAATTGTAATGTCAAATTCTTCTACCAAGAGAATCTAACTTCTGCTAGGTTTCAGTGGTAACGAAATTGTCGTAGCTTTACTTCTGTACTTCGATAAATATATTTCAATGCTGACACACAAAAAACGTTGAAAATTTTGCTGTCTTCGGTGATAAGTTCGGAGTCATATGTGTTTTGTTTTTACAATATTCCTGAGTTAACAAGATATGTGACATTACACAGCACTTCAAAAGTATATAAATCGCGATATATTAACTCCTATTTATACATATGGGGGCAATTAGAAACACTGCGGTTTAACTACTTCTATCACAGAGCACTGGAAACGCCTCAAAATGCTACGTTTACGTTCCTATAAGCATGAAATAGATGCTTATCAGAATAATGGAAACACCTGTAGTTGGCAACACGCCAGATGTATGGGTTGGCAGTGGTGTCATGGCGACCGTAGCGCCGGACTGCTGGTGGTGGTGTGTTAGGTCGGTCTCCATACTACGTCAGGCGTCGTGGAACAGGAGTGTGCAGTGGCTGCAGCAGACGGAGGTAGTGTAAAATGGGAGACCTCTCAGAGTTTCAAAGAGGGCAAATTGTTGGTGCGCGGTTATGTGGAGTGAGTGTGACGGCAGTGGCTAGTGTGTTAGGTGTGTCGCCAGGGACAGTGTCGAAGGTGATGACGGCCTACACAACACACGGGAAAACCACATCGGGGAAGCGGAACAGTGGGCGGAAGAAAAGCATCAGTGACAGGGCACGCCGGGTATTAAAGCGCATTGTCACGCGGAACCGTCGTGCCACTGCGGCGCAAGTGACGGAGGAACTCAATCAGCACCTCCCCCAACCTGTTTCGACAATCACAGTCCGCCGCGAATTACATGACATGAACTTACGGGGTCGTGTTGCACGGGCCAAACCTCTCATCAGGGACCAGAACGCTTTAGCACGCCGCAAATGGTGCCGCGACCATGCAACTTGGACCGTTGACGACTGGAAACGTGTGGTATGGTCGGATGAGTCACCATTCACCCTATTCCAAACCACGGGCCGTGTTTATGTGTGGAGAACGCCCAAAGAAGCGTATGATCTGCAGTGTCTCCGCCCAACTGTGAAACATGGCGGCGGCACGGTGATGCTGTGGGCCGCAATACCATGGTTTTCATTGGGTCCTGTGGTCACAGTTCGCGGACGCATCACTGCCAACGATTATGTCGCAATTTTAGGAGACCACTTGCATCCTATGGTCCGGATGTTGTTCCCGGACAATGACGCCATATTCCAGGATGATAATGCACCCATTCACACAGCTGGAGTTGTTGCAGCGTGGTTTGAGGAACATCGGGATGAAGTTCAACACCTCCCCTGGCCCGCCCAATCCCCAGATCTCAACATAATTGAACATCTGTGGTCCATCTTGGAAACACGACTCCGGCGACGATTTCCACCTCCATCCTCTCTCACAGAACTGGCCGATGCCCTGCACGAGGAATGGTGTAATATTCCACTTGCTACCATTCACGACCTCTATGCCTCCATCCCACGTCGCATCAAGGCTGTTCTGAAGGCGAAAGGTGGCCCGACGCCATATTAATCTGGTAAGTTGCACTTTCGTTCAGGTGTTTCCATTATTCTGATAAGCATCTGTACTTGCAAAATACAAAAATGAGAAGTAATGTAGATTTTATATGATTTATAGCCTCATTTCACACAAGGTATATAGGTGTGAATAGGGTGGGTTAGCTGTCTTAACCCTTGAATAAAAATTAGTTCGTTCGATTAATTACCTAGCTCATGAATTGACTTGCACAGCTCTGGGTTGACGTCGACACTCTACTTACATTCTGTCTACTTCTGTAATTACTGTTCAATGTATTTCATTATTTCGGATGCACAGAGCGTATCTGTTTATCAAAATAATTGGGGAGGAATATGATTGCAAAGATACCGGTATCCTCTACATTATTTCCCTTCATACTTATCATGATTGCAGCAAATTCGGTACTCTACGCACAAGAAAAACAATAAAAATCACCTTAACTGCATTGCACAATATATAGGAAAAGCAGTAACTATTAGATCACATCAGAACTTTGTCTTTATATTTTTAAACATATTTCTCACGTATTTAGTACCTTTTATGGTTATAAGAATGCAAAACGTAACATTTTGAGGTATTGCCAGTCCTCTATAGAAGAAGTAGCTGTACTGCAGTATCACTCACCTCTTTACACTTCCCTTAAAAACATTGTTTTATATCTTTATACCTGTAATAGTTTATTATGCCATTATGTATGTTAATTTCTGCATTAAGTAATAACATTAATATGTTCTCTTTGTGTCGTAATCCATAACCAAACAGCCGAATACGAAAGGACGCTATATTGCCAGTAGGGGCGCTGTCATAGATTGTACGAAAAATCCGCTGAAAAATAGGACCGTTTCTATTTAGAGAACACATCGTAGATAGCATGAAAAATCGTACGATCTGCGCTTTACACGATCAAAGAATGTAACCGATGGGATTGCACACGAGGGATCGTACGAGAAATTGAATCGTCTAAAGTGGCCTTTAGATTAGCGGAAGCTTGACAGATCGAGTCAATAAGCTAGAATTGATCTTGTCGTTCAAGTGTTTTAGATTCACCAAACGTGGATAAAACAAATTAATTATCACTTGTCATGTTTCCAACAAATTTGTTATATCAAGTTTCTATCGAGATTGTTATTTCAAATTTCCATTTGTTTCCAAGCCACTTGGCACATCCAAGTAATCTGTCGATCATTGTAGTGTTTATCATTGTCCCGAAACAAAAAATCCGTTCGTACCATATATTAATATCGTTACATAAATATTGAGGACCATAAACATATTTATACTGTAACTCAATCTTAAATATCTCGTATACTCTGGACATTAACAATCCCACTTTTATATATTGAGTAAGCATATCTGGTTACTCTATGCCCAAATTAGTGTTAGCATTACTATTCCACGTATAATTTTGTTAAACATAGCATAATATAAACCGCTTTAATATATAGCATAGTACCTTTGTCATAATTGCAAATCGTCGTCGGAACTGCAATAGCCCCTATGTGGCAAATCATCAATTTTTCAGGAAGGCCAAAAAACCGATTTCTGTAGTATAGTCTTGAATACAATTTACCTACTTTAAAGTTGTTATATCTCAAAAAGTAGAAGTTATTTGTACATGATTTTTTTCTACCGCATGCAGAGTACCGGTACGCAGAACTATAAACTGGTGCAAAAACATGAAAAGTTAAAAAATGCCACATAGGGGGTATTGCAGTTCCGACGACGAAATACTTTCTCTCTCACAACATAGGTGTTCAACCTCATGAGGGCGGACCTCACCCTCGTCACTCAGCCATTCCCTAAACCACTTGCAATGTTAAAACAGACAATGTACAAGTCTCTAATATTGTTATATCCTTTTACGGAAAAAATAAGGTTGTTGGATGCAACATATTTTATGAATTATTTCAAGAGAGGCACATATATAACATCATATAGAAAATATTCTCTAATATAAGAGCCAATCAGATTCGACATTTTGAAATAAAAAGTGTTCCTTGACTTACGATCCAATTAGATTCCACTATTTTTCAATAGTATTTCTCGGCTTTGTCTCCTAAGCTTTCCAGCTCAAGTGATAGATCGACGACTCAATTGAAGGGCTTGGTGGAAGAAGGGCTAATCCCACTTTTCCATGAGTTTTGTGGCTGAAGTGTAAGCTAGTGTCATCTAGTGTTTACTCTATAACTAAATGCACTGTGGGATATGCTCAACACCTTGCAATAGGCATCATAACAAGTGATGGCGAATGAACTGTTCCGCTTCTTGGTACTTTACACTGTTTTAGGTTAGATGTGGTTAGGTTAGATCAGTTTAGGATAAGTTAGGTTTGTATTTGTAGCAGGAAGTCATGTACTATGCTCTTGGTGTCCTGTCATTGCAGATCGAACAGAAGATCGAAAAAACGCACAAACGCGATAGGTCGGTTGTGAGGGATGCTCTCACAAACAGAATAAGCCTATCACTATCACGGCTAGTATTCCAGTCTCCAGCTAGGGTGCAGCACAAGTCAATGGCCCAAGTTTTAAAAATACAGAAACGAAATAAAATCAGAAGTGAGGGATTCCCTCACAACCGACCGATGGTGGGTTGAACGTAACATTGTGAGGGTATGATGCATTAGTTCAATTCCTGTTGTCAATTTTTATTGTCCATTTGCAGGTATATTTTCAATAGTGCTCTGTATCTACTCCTAAAAGTAAAACACCTACGTTACTTAGATATTTTTCTACATCACAAATACTTTAACTGCATTTCTCTCCAAATCACAAAATTGTGGGATAGGCCCTTCTTATACTGACCCCTTCAATTCGTCAGATGGCAGCACGAGTTTTTTTATACGGAGTATATGCAATTATACGGAGTAACACTTCTTATTGTTCTCTAGCTCAATGAGATACACCTATTTCAAGTCAATAGACTTTTGACCATCAGGCTCTACGTAACGATACTAGAGTGATCGGACTGTGTCGAAAGATAGAAGCCAGAATAAACATATAACTTGGATCGCCCACTTCCAATCTAACCCATTATGGACCAAATTTTCAGTTCTAACCCAGATTTTTAAGCTTATCTATCGTTTTCTATTTGTGTCTTAACTCTTGGGTTATGCACGTACCGGACTGTGCACATAATAGTTTATGCTGTAAAAATAGTTTGCGTCTTTTTTTTTAAGAATTAACGTAAATAAAATAATTTGCCGAACAGCGATAACAATAGTAAACAAAACTAAGTTAGAATTAAATATTGTATACATATCGGTTTACACTGTCTCCTGCTTTCTCTGGTTTCATATATTCATTAATTTTTTAATGATCAGTCCAGTATCGCTTTTAGATAGACGTCAATGCTCTTGACTATGTTCCGTGATCATATTTCAGATATACGTTCAGAAACATCAGATAGCAGAGCAGCATTAATTATTTTTGAAACTATTTATAGAATACAGAGTAACTTCTTATCGTTCTGTGATAGTGTTCAAATAGTGTTCAGAAGGAAATCCGTATAGTATAACTAATCAAAAATTCTTATTTGATATGTTCCAAAAGATGCTTTTAAATTTAAAAGAAACGTGCTCTTTCATCTTCGAAATACTAAAGAATTTTCTTTAATGTTCTTTTTAATTTCTTTTCAGCTAAAATATTTTGCATCGTTAATTTCTCATAGAAAGATTGAGTTTACAGCCTGTGGTGTTTTCCCACTCAACTTGGGTCTCCTTCGCTCTGTAAGTGCTTTTTACTTTTACCTATTTGTGATTATTATTCATGTAAGTAAATCGAGTTAAATTAATAATTATTTTTTGGAGGGTTAATGTTCATGGAGATGTAATTCAACTGTAGGGACTACCAGTGAGCTGAAATAGAACACAATTGAGTGCACGATTGCATTATACATCTAATTCGTATCTTAATCCAAACATAAACTGTAACAATTAACTTCGTTTGTCCATTGTCAGTTTAGTACAAAGGGGATCAAACTTTAAATTTTAACTAAGTTTTTGTTGATATGTTGCCCATTTTGTTCTGATGTTTAGTTATTCAAAATAGCATGTGCATTATTCATGAATGAAGTCAAAAAAGAAATGCACAGTTTCAAATAGTAATCGATCACTAAGTACAGTTCGCTGGTGATATCAGGTACAGTAATATATTTAAAAGAAAATAAACGCTGAAGCAAAATGACATATTCTGTGAGTGTGCCATTTTCTCCGCTTATAAACCAAAATGTTAAAATCTGATAATTTAATCACAACATTGAGGTTTTCTCGTATAGCTCAAAAGTTTCAAAGTTAGTGAGTGACATAGAGAATTTTCGCGTGTCTATGCGCTGGATGTTCTTTTCCCTTGCGACGTGGTCAAATAGCTAGCGAAGCTATCGTGTCACGTATTTCTGATGACTACCTGGACCAAAACAGGAAGGGAAAATGCGGCTATCGCATACATAAGAAGTCGCCCTTACATTTCTTTGATTCCCAGCTATTGAATGCAAACGAGGATAGTTATTTTCTGTAATATCTCAAACACAGTAAGGGAAAGTTTAAACTCGTGTTATAATACGTGAAAGCTAACTGATGTAAACCAAGCATTCACAAGAGTTCAGCGTTCCTAAGAGTTGATTTCGATTACGCCCGCAGGAGCATGAACAACAAACACATGGAGAACATCTGGGGATATCAAAGGACGTCCAAAAATTCTCACAGATTAAAGTAATAGGTTGAAACCAAGCACAACATTGGGTATTTCTCATAATATTTTAGTTCAACTTTAGGTATCACATGGCCTCATTTCCATTTTTTTTAATTAACTGAATTTTAGATGGTCACCAGCAAAATGGTAGTTGTCCGATTTCCACACAGAAAAATGATTGCCCTTAGGCAAAGCATGTTTCTATCATTCTTAATTTCAGCGTATTTTTATTAAGGTGTCAAGCAAATTTTACTTAAACTTCACAAGGAAAATCATTTTTTTTTCTATCATCAAGTTGTATCTAAACATGATTGCGGAACTTAGAAATTAATACCGTTTTTTGCATGTCAAAGATTGTTAACCGAACGTTTGATCAAAAGTAGGTCTGGGTACATTTGTAGCCCAAAAACATGGAATTCAGAGGCCAATATTCTCTACCAACAGTTTCGCATGTTTTAGACAAGAATAACGAAAGCAAAAGTCTCTTCAATGTGTTGAGTATAGTTTCTGCTGACGTATGTTCCGAACATCTACGTTCAATGGACCCGACCAGGTTTGAATCTAAGACCACGCATACAGAAAGCCAACCTGCTTACAATTTAATCAACTGGGAACATAACCATTCTTCTACATGAGATTGGAATAAAACTTTTAGTGTGTACGTACGTAGGTTTAGAGAGATGTAACATTTTAGAATTTATTCTTACACATATTGAAAAACAGAATTTATCTCTGTGAAATAAAAAGAAGCTAAACCAATATTCTTTTCTTGAACATTCCAGATTGCAAGTACCACCGCAACATATTTGGTAATCTTGATCCAGTTTCAAACGAACGGCAAACTGGAAGCAACAGAACAGCCCATAGTTGAAACTGAAAATCATACAATTGGCATTCCATATACCACAACTGATGCTTACTAGAGTGAATATCTTTCAAGGGTCACAAAACGTAACTGTCACATATCACTTCATATTAAGCTTTGTGAACTGAGTGTGTGTGAGACGGATAATACTACAATACTTACATTTTATGTGGTAGAGACTTTTTTTCAGGGGCGCCAAACTTTACCTTTACAGCAATCTCATATCTTTAAAAGTTGTAAATATCAAAATTTGAACTTTCAATCATCAATCAATGTCGTTTGGACGATAGATGACGTCATTAATGGTCGTATACGGTGGTGACGAACATTATTGAACCTAACTGACGTAATCAAAGATTTTCTGAAAGAATGTTCATGATTACATAAAGAGATAGAAAGAGATATAGACCATTTAATGACTTCATCATATTCATTAACCGGTTCATAGTGGTGTTACTCCGATTTACACGTTATCCACGAAAGCTATTGCTTCTGAGTGTGAGGAGAAAGCGTTTAATGGCCTTATTATACTAGTTTGTAATGAATATGTGGTATTATTTCGTTGTACATGTTATCAATGCACATAATTGTTTTGACTGTTCAGGGGGAGATGTTTTATAACGTTATTGTATTTGTTCATCGTGGATAGGCGGTATTATTGTTGGTATTATTTCAGAAAGTGACTGAAATAATTACTGGTAAACTAATAAGATTCACTTGCAATGTACAAAGGTACAAGACAAATAAAGGTACAAAGAACATTTGTTTACTATAAATAGTGATTAAAGCAAAGACTATCATGGAGAACACTGGAGTTCGTTGCTCGCTTTTACATTGTTTTGTTTCTTCAGTAGCTTAGTGAAAACATACTAGATGTCAATACTAAATTGACATAGCACTTATATGTCTGTTACTGGAAGAATTTTGAAACTATGATGTAACTGCAGATATGCTAGAACTGGATTGTCATAAAGACGTCACTTGTATCCCTTTGCTTCTAAGCCTTTAATTCAGATTTAGTATTATTTCAAATGAAAATCGAAATTCTCACTACCGGGCCATATGATGAATCTTCATTTCTTCATTCATAGTTGTTTTTCATAATATATGTGTATTTCGTAGTTGAGAGTTCAGCGTATTGGTTTTTGTATTGAACTGTTTCCTACAACTGTCTTTAAGATTTTTCAGTTCAGTTACTTGAGTGATGGACCTTCCAGCACTTTACCATATTAAATACTTGGGATTCGAACATATTATCAATCAGTGCTTTCATTCGTAAATGCTTGCTTCCCTGAAGGATAGCTTCCCATATGGTTTAGTGTTGCGTTCTTGGTTTATTTTTTAATTGTTTGATTAGACCTATTCTAGACTGGATGTAAGCTTAAAGGTAAACTCAGGACTCAAAATAGATCGGAATGACCTAGAACAGCTTTCTGGTTCTGAATATCTGGAACCTTCCTGTTCCGTCTCGTCACTGTAGTAATCATAGACAGTAAAGGACAATAGCATGATAACAAACGGTAAATTTTCCCTTTCGTGAAAATGTCCATTTCTAGCCCTTGGCACAGTGACATTTTGTTTCACGCCAAATACATCAATGATTTCAAATCAGACCTGCTAAACTATGAAGATGATTTCAATTCAGAACTACGTGTCTCTCAGGGTATATAAACCGTGCAAATTTAATAGTGCTTGTACATTTTACAGGTCAGTAAGTGAGTTGAATTAAAAAAAACACACAAAACTACATAACGTAGTCATTTTATTTTAAAAAATATAGTTAAGAATTTCCCGAACTCCCTAAAGCATAGACTAATAATTGTTTATATTTGTCAACATCAATATTTTCAACTAATAAAATATTAGGCTCTCTGTTTTGTTTATTGCGATAGTCAACGATTGTAGCTCCTCTAGTAATAGTTCCGTGAAGCTCAACACTTGCATGCTGAAGACTAGAAGATTCCACGATGTCTGGTTGAAGAAGTACTGCTGCAGAAATTGGATCAGAGGATATCCATCTGTTTTGCATAGCAGTTCTCCAAGATGCTTCTGCTCTGTTAAGTAGTTGAATCTCTGGACTAGATAATTGTCCTAAGACGTTTTGTCTCCAATCCTAGGAAAACACAGAATATGAGAACGATCAGATAAAAGGGTGTCGGGAGAAAACAAGGAATGTCACAAAACAGGTTTATTGAGAAAATCAAGTTTTAATTCCTTCATCGCTTAATGTTTAAACGGCTTAACAAATATGTCATATACTCTCCTATGGTCATTTATGAAGCTGTCCCGATGGTTCTTTGACAATTTTGAAGTTCCAATTTCCCCCCAATAGATTGCGTTATACAGCCCCAAATCTGTAGAAACACATCGCCGGTTTTCCTCTGACACCCTTCAAATGAGGTGATGAGGCAATTCGAAAAATGGATATAAATGTTTGAAAGGCGTTTTCTTTGTAAGGGAAGATATGAACTTCTTGAATTTGTTAATTTAATTATCAACAGAAAGTAAATATTTTAAGAATGAAGTGATTTATGACCGTTCAGTGAAAATTTTCACTGATAACTTAAAGACTGAAAAAGGAACAAATCGCATTTCCACAAAATGTATGGTAGTCTGGGGCTATTTCGATCAAGGAGGGGCTGTGTCGATCACAGCGAAAAGCAAGTCAATACCGTCATGCTTTGCGAGAATTTCCCAGTCGCCACTAGCAGTGACGAATGAAAAAGTCTAGTAAAGGATGATGGTATTGATATGTTTCAATAAAGTCCTCCCCGGACCGAAATAGCTCAGGACCATCGTAAGTAAACTAATATGACTATAAACTAGTATGTTAATAAAAGCAAACTTTAGTGGTACTATTAAAGGTGATGGAGCATAATGGACTTTGTTATCAAATAAAATTAGAAGTGACTGTGGATTATTGCAGCTTTTGATGTAATTTGCAATTTTGGATAAGCAGTAACACAATTGAAGACTACAAAGAAAGAAGGGGGATGCCCATTAAAGAAATCAGTTTTGCACTCGTAAAGGTTACTACACAATGACATCTAACTACTATGAAACTTCCAATCCAAGAGCGCAAATAATCAACAGGTTATAGCGGATTTTAAGATATTGAATTCATTGTAGTAAATGGGAGAGATAGAATTTAAAATAAGTTTTACGAGAAATAACCTTTCATGTACATACCCCCTTCTTTTCCTGTACCCTTCAATTAGAAACAATTAGAACTAATATCAAAATTAGTAAGAATTAAGTTTGTTAATACAGAAAACTAACAAAATCAAAATTGTTTAAATATAAAGACCATATACTGTTTTTTCAAATTATAATTGATTTCCATTATAAGTAAATGAATACATAAATTAGTAAATGCATGAGCAAAAAAATAAGTAACTAAAAAAACATACAAATGTATGAACCTTTTTCTTACACTACAGAAACGTGATTGTATCATGTTAGAAAGTTAAGATTGCAAGCAAATACGCAGAAATGTGTAATTCCCGTATTTTGACGACCCTCTTGACTAGTTTATTTTAAACTATTATTTCACGGTTTCAGGTGTAACAATCTGTAACAATAGAAAAAAAATAGGAGATTCCATTTGCACAATTTGTATACCCTAAAATAAGCCGCGAAACCCATGCATTAAATACTATTAAGTAGTACAAGGCCATGGCACTATAAAATAGTTCTGTTCTTCTGTGTCTGTAAGTGCCTTTTTATTTGTGAACGAATACAGCCCTAACCATCAGCACGGTGATCTTCAGATTGGAGGAACGGATCATACTTGAAACTATGTCCAGAACCAAAGTTCAGGAAATAAAATGAGAGACATTTCTAAGAAACTTTGGGGAGACACCTGTTCTTCAGAAACTGAGACTAAAACGCCTCTACTACAAGGTCACTGGAAGCGTAGTCGATTTACTGAGAAAATGTCGTAAAACAACAATACTTACAAAGGAAAAGGTAGCGGGTATTCAAACAGAAAGGGTTCTCGTTTCAAGAAATATATGCGAATTATCGTGCAGAAAAGTGGTTTGTATGTAGACTCTATGCACACGGTTGTCAGAAACTGCACTTTCCTAAAAGATCCATGCTATGCAAGACCATGCGTATCGTAGGTAATATTGGTAATGGTTCATAGAGTACGTGACTCCAGATTGAGAAGAGTTAGATAATTCCTTGGATGAACGAGGCGTGATTTCATTTGAATGATTACTTCAATTCCCAAAACACGTATGTGGTCACCCATCAACCTCCATTTCTTACATCAAGATCATACTTGATTCGTATTTGAAGAGATAGTGAATACTGACAAGTATCAGTTACTGGTACAGGAAATTCTTTTCACACTTACAGACGATGAACAGAAAAGACCTGGTTTCAGCAGGATAATGTGACCAGAGCACATAGAGGAAGTCATGGAATTCTTGGAAAGTGTGTTCCGTGCAAGCATTAATTTGCAAAGATTTTTGTTTTCAGGATTACCGATCTCCCTTTCTCCTCGACTTTTCTTCTGGGAACATCTCAAGTCCGTTCCTTATTTGACGCATATTCACACTTGCGTAACTGCAACGAGACGTTTAGATTTGTGTTGCAAGGATTTCTCAGGATACACGCGGCGGGTCTTTATTAACGTAATTCGAAGAGTGGGCCACTGCACCTGTGTGAAACTCTAGATGGCGCATATTTCCAACATTCTGCTATAACTTTTTCCCATTTTCCATGGGTTGCGTTTCGTATTGAATATATGCATTGTTATTATTATTATTATTTGAAATGTTGAAAAGACACGAGTAAATCAGTTTCAACTAGGCACATCCTGACCAATCTGATTCTACCAACCTCATTCCTATTTAACTAACGTACTGCAGTTAAATATAATATTTACCAGTGTTATGGAATTCCTTAAATAAACTGTTTCCCAAGGCACTAGCGTTATGGTACGAGTGCTTTTGCTGAGGACAATGTGTGCCGCTTCCGCATCCTGATGGAAGTTGAATTCCGCTCCCGGAACTACGTTTCCGACTCCTGCAAACAATTACAACACGTTGTTTGTATTACCCAATACTGTGGCAATTATTATAAACTTGCTTTACATACTAAATAACTAAGCTATTTAGTTCTCATTCGTACAGCTGGCAGTAGGATAAAAACAGTATATGTTGGCTGCAATGTATTGGTGGCCATAAAGAAAGCTTCTCGCTGTGGCAATGAAAGAATCTTGCCACACAGATAACTCTGCATCAGGCTGTTTTCCGATAATCTTAAGAATTCGAACTCTCAATTGACCTTCTTGTTCACTCATGATCGTTTTTCCCGATTTCAATTGCATTCACAAATTTTAATTAAAATGTCCCTTTGAGGGCGAGTACCATCCATATGTTATCTTGTAGTTTTATAGTTACCAGTTAGATAGATTTCTTAGTGCCGGATGCTCAATCGATGCAAGGTTTTGAGCGCCATTTTTCGACTAAACGATCCATCAAGGGACTAGAATTTGTGATATGGGATGCAAAGATAATTTAGAGTAAGATAGGTAAATGATATACAAATAACTTTCCACAAAACGCAGCGTTTCAATTTTAACTGAATATATATATTTTTAGCTATATCACAAAACCGATTTTATTTGAAATCTTCTTTGTCTGACGGAGGCAAAAGGCGTTTATGACGACGAAACGGAATGGCGTTTAGCAACACTTGTTTCTCTCAGAATTCAAAATATAACCTGCGACTATTGCAGATATGTACAAATAAAGCAAACGGAATCGAACCCCTATCCCCATATATAATTGGGCTACGAATCGTAAACGTACCCCTTCAAATTACGTACTAAAATTGTTCGTGAACTGAAGACTTACTACCAAATTGAACTGCACACAGTGAGAAAGAGAATCGTCATAACGATTCTGATCGACTTCTTGTTGCCTGTCAATAAATTGACGCCAGCGTGTTTGGGATCCAGCCTGTCTCTGAAACCTCTCGTACGCTGACTTAGCGTGCTCTGAACCTGATTAAGTTTCATAACACAGTCAGACTAACGAGAAGTAACTCGATAATTTGGCCAGATGAAACACACTCAAGAAGCGAAAATCCTCCATCCATCATCCGTCGGTCTGCAATGGCTTATTAAATTGAAAGAGAAAAACACATATAAAATTCCCCCAAATTTCAATAAAATCTCTCGAGAAAGTGTTGTTCATAGACGAAAATCGCACAAATAAAACGTATGCACACAAATCAGGGTACTTGCATACAGTATTACTGCAGTCTTCTTGTCCTCATAACTTTTCACGGACCTATCTTAATACTTTCACAACTGTTCAAAATCTAAGTTCAAAATTATACTTGAAGAACTTAACATTTCGACGGAGTTCGCTTTCGAACAGAGGGTTACTCTAGGAGGTGTTGCTCCTTCCAGGGGCTAGCAGGTTATGATCTATCTATCGCAAAAATCCCACATAAATATCCAACAATTCAACCCAACTTGCGCAGGGTTACAGAAAACCCCAAAAACGCCTTTTACCTCTGAATAGTCGGCTCTTCTGCCGATGACATACTTTTCGACTCCTCGCCTCTCTGGCTGCGCTGAATCATACAAAACAAGAAACAAGCACAACGAAAACCAGGCATTTAAAGTTGGAATTGGTAATTTTTCACACTTTCCTCTGTCTCTGTGTTTCCAAATATCTGCAAAATTAATTATTCCCAGCTCCTTGAAATCGACACTATCGGAGCTCACTTCCATGCACAAATTGACAATTAAAAAATAAAATATTTCAAATACCACTTCAAATTACACACAAATTAAACCTGAACAAATACCAATAAGGCTTTAGTGAACCTTAATTCGTAACACATTACCAGAATAAACAGCAATTACATTAAATTAGCACACTTAGTAATAATAATATAAGTAGTAACTTATAGAAAGATGGAAAGAAAAATTGTCTTATAAGAACAGAGAATAAAGATGGGGTTAGGTCGACCTTAGAAAGGGGAGGGGTGAAGTAAGAAAGTACATAAATTACCCTTGATTATAAATATTAAAATACCTAATTTACATAATTATACGCATATTATTTATGAATTTATTACAATGCAAAAGTGAATGGCTACACTATTAACCATCAAAATAGGTGTAATCTCATACCTAATAGAAATATTATTAGGCAAAACTGTTTTTCTCGTTGACGTGGAAACACTTGAACTCTACAACAGTGTTTCTTTGAAGGGGTGACATATTTATTACCCCTCCCTATAGCACGAAAAATATCCCCTGATGAGTTTATGAGGAACCTCATGTTATATCGGCAGAAAGATTTTTCTCAAAGAAACTAGGTTCTTCAACTTCTTTTCAGTCCTTAAAATTAAAGGGGCTGGTGCAGGATTTGAAAACGGACCTCTTGCACCCTAAGTGAGAATCATACCCCTAGATCAACGAGCTAGCTTTTTCAGATCACATTTATTGTCAAAGAAATGTCTAATGTTTATCGTAACACACTGAGAGAAAATTGATTTCAATGATTATGTTAGTATACTCTGGTGGAAAATACCGTAACGTGGTCGTGCCATGCGTCCTACAAAGAAATTCTTCTGCTTTCTTTAACCTCATCCTACAAGTCATACATCCTTCCGCTCTCTTTCTCGTTCTCTCTCTCTCTCTCTTTCTTTCTTTCTTTCTTTGTCTGTCTTTCCCTCTCGCTCGATCTCAGTATATGCATTTGAGCAGACATGGTAACCGAAGTATAAACGAGGCAACCAGCAGTTTCTTCTTAAAGATTTTAGAGAGACGCATCAGCCAAAAATATGCTTAATAGGAATAAGTAAATAAGTATTTATATTGTGCTTTAAGTTTGAAAATACACATTTATTTGTAAAACGCTTAAAAGAATGGGAAATAAATACGTATTAGTGGATACTATCAGTTAAAGAGGGTACGTTCCTCATGGCCTACATCTAAAAGTCGAGCATCAAGAATTTTGTTCGATTGTTTTAAATACGAAGGAGTTCGCGTAATATATTAATCTGGTTTAGAATTTTTTCAGAAATACATTGGTGAAGACAGTAGTGCCATAAATGATATTTCGTTAAAGATAATGAGAAGTGGAATTCATGTTGCGCAGGATAGAAACCAATCGTAAACCTTTGTTACTGTAGCGATGAACTTGCAAACTCTTTAAACCATAGAGTTTGCTAGTTAGTTTAATTGGTAAATAGATAAAAACAGGCGAGGAACATAGTTACGATATATGAGTTGAAACATCTTTCAAATGTGGAATAAATATTAGTGTAATTGGCGTTAGTTACAAACTGGAACCTAAAACTCTTCTCCACCTCTTCTAAGGGACCTCTGTTTCTGCGGTGCGAGTGCGTCTGTAAATTTTCATATTTTTAAAGGTACTGGACAAATGATAACCAATAATGAAATCTTGGAAAGCCGACCCAATAATACATGAGAATGTGTATCAAATAAACTATATGAAACTTTGTCCAGTATCTTTAAAAATTTGACAACTTACACAAACCCTTGCAACGTAGGTATGAAAACCACGTATAATGAAATGCGAGATACGGGAGTGAGGGGAGGGCAGAAAATAGCCTACCAGGTTCTGAAATTCTCCAGTGGAATGCGCTAATAACGTTGCTGACATGGAGAAAGTTTCTCTTATAAGTGATGTAATTCATATAGCATGAGGCATTAACTTACATATATTTAATATATTTAATTATTGGGGCTCGTTGGTATAGGGGTATGATTGTCGCTTTGGGTGCGAGAGGTGCCGGATTTAAATTCCGGACGAGTTCACTTTATTTTGACCATTTATTTAATATATTTTCAATAATATATTATTTGGACACTTATTATATTTTATAGTAGTATCTTATCTAGAATCTGTAATTGAGTCCACTAGTTTATTTCCATCAAAATATACAAAATTAAAGCAATACGTGCATTGCACGTCGTGCAAGGTAAATCATCTAATAATTCACCGATGTCAGTTCGTGACGAAGTGATGTCTGTTCGTCACGCTGTCTCTTTTTCTCCTGTGCGCTTGTTATATTTATACATTCTAAAAAAATATTAAAGCATTTCTCTTTGATGTGGTATATTAGAAAGTTTTTGGCCCATATTTTCAGAGATTTTGGGGGGAAATGTATGTCAGAGTGTCAGTGCGACATGTTATTTTATCGGGAATCTAATCTGAAATGTCTCCTCTATCATACGATGTCCTCAAGTCGTTTTTTTTTTTAAATTTGTCAGAGAACTAATAAGACAATTACAATCGAAAAGTATATTCTGAATGTCAGTTCGTGCTACTTGGAATCGCTTAATAATTCTTAGTGGTACAGCGAAAGAATGAATCTCAGTTTAGTGATACGCTAGTCCAAAAGATGTTCTACAATATTTTCATTCTCACATTAAAGGTCTTCAAATACTCTTTAGTGTTTCTGTTTTCACATGACAAAACAATTCAAAATGCTTAAAACATATAGACTACAATTAACTCTGAATAAAATAATCAGTGATTTGTATATGTGACTAAGACGATATACAAAAAGAGTAGACAGGTTTCTTGTTGAACAGATCATTGCTGGTCCGAATTTTGAGGACGCTCTCCAGAGTTTTGAAACAAGAGAAAACAACACTTAGATCTGTGTTTAATGAAGTGTACGTTTTCATCTTCATATATTTTTAATTTTGACCTGTGGCTTCTTTTTCTACTTTGTTCTCTTTCACTCACCTTGAACATTGCCTCCCATAACATGGAGCTCCTTCAACTTCGATGTAAAACTCGAATCTAGTTTCATAGCCAATGCTAGATTTGTTAAGGGGCCTAGGCATAGCAACGTTACCTCTCCTAGAAGTGAAAAGGGAATACAATAATTAACAATGAACACTTACACGCTTTCATGGTTTTTCAACTGCAGCAAATAATTTAACTCGCTTTCCTCGAAACAAAGCTCGTACTACGGAAGCTGAAGATAGTTTATTTTAATCTCTTAGGGCCGTTTAACACTGAAGCTGATAAGGAGAAAAAGAAAGATTACATTCCATAGTAGTTGGAAAGTTAAAGGCAAAAAGACCGTTGGGAAAACCAAGACATCATTGGGAGGACAATATTGGAAGAGACCACTTAGAAGTAGATGTTGGAAATGAAAACTGGCTGGATGTTATACAGGTTAGAATGCAATGATGAACATTTGTTACAGCGACGATGAACCTGCCGAGTTCCGGAAGCCATACAGTTAGTTGAATTATAGTTACTCAAATGTAAATAGTATGGATCGGAGAAAAGACAACAGGATCTAAAATCAAGATATTTGAGAAAAGGATAGATTAAGTTAATATTTTCATGTGTTTAAGACTATATGCATTGATTTAGATAAGACAACCAAGAAAAAATAAGAAATAGAAGAACAAAATTCCTAAATAAGTTTTCATGAATATGAAAATAAGTATTATAATAAGAAACGAAATTAGAAGTTAGGAAAAGGCTAGCTAAATTCTTTGCGTGGAGTATTCTGAGGAAGAGGGATAAGAACAGAATTGGAACATTTAAAACGTGAATTTTGAAGAAGATGAATAATAAATGGACTAACAAAATAAAACTTTAAAGGTATCAGCAAAAGTTAATGAAACGAGAAGTTCTAGGCAGAATACAATGGGAAGGAAAACTAATTTGATCGACCATATATTCGGGAAAGACGGACTATATTAACAAATTGTGGATAGAGCGATGAAGGCTAAAGATGCAAGAGTGATGAACTGACGAAGGAATAAAGTCAAGAGTATCTCAAATCAAGGAGCCAAGATAGAGAAAAGTAACGGAAGTGTTGATAAAAAATTATTAGTTTCAAGAGACCAGTAAGATAAAATAAATAATATAGACTATTTGTGTGTAGCTTCACTTCAAACAGAATATTCGATATTGAAGATTATCGAAGAAAAACACAACACACAAGAATTAAGTTTAAATTAATGCCAATTATTGGAACTTCCACGTCATTTAGAACTATTGTTTTTGGAAATTTATGATAAAATTGTTACAGCAGAAACCGGCTAGTATTTTTTTTTTTTTTTTTTTTTTGCTCTGTTGATATAATGGCCTAGGTAACAAGACATTTGCAATTACTCTTTTTTCTTCATTTTGACTAAATGTGAATTGAAAATTCTAAGTGTCGCCAGGAAAACGCATACTGTGTATTCTGTAATGTTTCTTTTTTAAACATATAAGACTAACTTGTCAATTTTGTCACTGTAAGGCAAAAGTGTTAATGTTAACTAGTTCATTAGGAAGATGTTATAATCAAATTGTTTCTTATAATCAACATGTACGTAAAATGTTATTATGGAATATTAATTATCTTCTACGTTGACACTAATTTGCTTTAAAAATGTATTAGCAGTCTTTATACATTTTCTAAGTCATGTCGTTAATATAGTTTTCAACAACGAATAATATACTCAACGCTGAAGCAAATTCTGTTTATTGTGATTAATAATTACACTTTTGCTGTAACACAATTGTTTAATGCATTTCCGTCTTAAAGCTATGCAATCATCAAACATTCGTAGTTGGAGGAACAACGATACTAACACGTCCAATCCAAATTCATCTTACCGAGCTATCAGTAAATAATTTATATAAAATTTCCTCTTTAGCTTGTTGGAACCATGAAAAATTTCGACACTGGAAAATTATTCAAGATTCTACGTCTTTTTTCTAATGTTTTTGGCGTTCAACCGATAACTTCAAGTCGCTTTTGCAAGTTGATAACAGTTAATATTTCCATTTTCCTTAAAATTCCCCTTCTTCATGCAATCTATTGGGAAATCTCCTGGTATGATAAGCCTGTTTTCTATCTAGGGAAAGTAAAGGGTTGCTTTGTAATACTTTGTTCTACTTCTGTATTTGTTTCAGGAACTAGTGGATTCTTCCACACTATATATAGCGTGTACCGCTGAAAGTAAACAAATCCTTAACACATTTGTTATATTAATCACATTTTATGGTAGATTGAATGAGTTTAAATGTTACTTTAGCACTTAAAATATATTGATATTGTAACATGCACCATCAAGCAAGAGCATTGTTCAAATATTTACAAATAATTACATTTTATGGAATGGAGACTAACTACTTGAGCGACTATAGTTTATCCGATGCTCAACAGAGGATGTTGGTTTTTACCCGCCGGAAGTTGATCTTCGCTACCGAATTAGTTTAAAGTTTTTGAAGTATTTTTGTCTAAGGACAATTACAAGACATTGCAACGAGATGTACGAGCTATGAGAGAGATGCATTGGCAAGGAATATGGTACAATGCAAGCAGCAGAACATCACAGGCCGATGAAGGTTAATAAGAAGTTTTAAGGGCATCAAGAGGATGGTGTACATTTAGTCAGACCGTAGACAGTAGATCAATGAATGTAAGAAAAGTCCCAGATCAACGATTGTTGGGTTATTATTTGTATTTTGAACACAGCTGCTGAAAAGCTCCATGGTTAGCGATTGTGAACCCGAAGTTTGCTACTTTTGTTGGCTGTAGCCCCCACAGCGCAAGCTAAGTCGTTGGTGAGCGGGCATGTCAACAGGGTTTCGTCTGGTTTATGAAGAATACTTACGTCAGCGTTGCGAGTGATGAGTATATATGTGACGTTAGCACAGGGAGGAATGCGTAAACGTTTCCGGACACCGAACCCGTGGACTTCGATGAAGATAGTCTTTTTCACGTCAGCACAGGGAGTGCGGGTGACATGAACTTTAGTAGCATGAGTAGGATTCCGATAAGTGACGCTGTAATCGTTCGAAATAATATTTTTAGTTGTTCTGAATGTTGTTCGTCCGAGAATGAAGTACCAACTCATGTCTAAGAACAAATAGCTTGAAATGCTGCGAAACGTTTGTTGTAACGAAGAATCGTAAATAGCATTATTTGTAGTGTCATTGCGAAATTAAAACAGAACATTTCGTTGTATCAAAGAAGTGATAATTTAAATGAACAATATTCGAGTAATCTTTCAGCACCAAGGTTTGTGTAAGGTAGTGCGAAGAAAGCCAAGAGACTTTTTTGTGTTATCGAGACAGAAGAAAAGCCGAACTGAAAGGAATGCGTTAATGCTAGTAAACAAATGCATAGGTTGGAATTAGTTAATGATCTAACGAATTTCCGTTTAGTCTCAGTATATTAGAACAATCTTTATTAGGAAAGGTTCTTAACAGGTTGATTTAAATATCTTCACTCAGCACTTTTTCTTATTTTATGTTGCATATTATATTTCATGAATATCGAACAGAAAAGTAATTCAAGAAGTAAATATGTGATCGCAGGTGGATTCGTATAATATATATTTTATATCGTTTGATTACGTGGACATTTTCAAATAATAATCTTTACTGACTATAAAGATAAGTATTGGAACTTTCATATTCATTTTTGTAAGTGAAAAGTTATCAATCACGTGAGAATTCATACAGGAAGCTGTATAGTGATATGTTTTTGTAAGAAGGACGGTGAAATATTAATGAAAATTGCCAAAAGGACTATCAATCAAAGAGAGGATAATATTTTGTTGAATGAATCGATTATTCATTTACTGTAAGAAAATTACGAATGTATCAAGAAGACAACAAAGAGAGATACAAGTATAAAGATATAGCCGACGAATACATTAAAAATAGGGTTTCATTCATGATTAATACATCCATTGTGTGTTTCTCTATTGCGAGGTATTTCACCAAATTTGTTTAATCCTCAATATTACTTTGTGGATACCTTCTCGACCCCGAATGCACGTCATAACACCTCCAGACGAAACGAGTGCATACAAAAAGTTCTAAAGGTTGCTAACACTCTGGATAAAGCTTTCTGTTTTAATATTATTTTCATCTACAAAAACGTAATTCGAAATACTTTCTTCCATATTTGTATCACATTTGGATTGTACTTTCTTGCAATTATAGACTTTATACAGCCCAGACTTCCACTAGCAGCTTGTTTCAGTTTGTATAATTCCATGTTTCAAAGTATTATCCTTGAAGTGGAGTTCGTCACTCTACTGTATAACATTAGACAATTATTTCATCCAACTAAATACACTTAGCCTTCGTTAACAAAAGAACACAGACTTGCAAGACCTTTGAGAAACATGAACAGACCACGAACCTTCAAAGTTTGTCCTTCTTCAGAGAGTACTATTTACTCATACGTTCAAGCAATGCACAACACATACAGTAAACTGTGTGATCTAATAGACAACACTAACAGAGCATATGGCGTAGTATTGTTGGTACATGTTATAGAGATTATGAATTGTTTCTGCTATCTGTGTAAGTTGAATACTTAATTATTACCATTGGAATAATAGAGTCCCCTTCATACTTGATGTTTGGCGTTTTGCTATTTATTTCCTGTGTATTCAGAATTGTTGTGATAACTAAAGGATGCTTAATGCTTTCAACAGAAGTAAGTAAAACAAAAAATATTGAATAATTATATGTTGTAATAAAATTCTGCAGTGACGCAAAACTTTCATTCAGTACATAACACAAACTTCTGGTGAAATACAAGAGGAAAAATCAAAAAGTAATTGGTAACTTTTCTACTATGCAACGGAAATGTATTCAAAGAAACTGAAATATTCATTTTGAAGATTAAGCATTACTTAACTATTGCACATAGCTTTCGTTGAAATTGATACATTTGTCCCATTGTGAACGTGAAACTAATTTTTCGATGCCCATTCTGTAGAAATCATTCTCAACCTTTTATGTGGACGGGGTTGCCCTGAAGTTATTGAGTGGGGGGCAGTTTGTGTGTTTCCATACCATATTCTGTCGCTTTCGTTCAGGGATGTAATGAAACACCCACGATTCGTCCCCGGTGACGATGCGGTCGAGGAATGTGTTTCCATCTTTATGGTATCAGAGCAAATGCTCAAGACTGCATGCCAAACGGTTCTACAAAAGCAGTGGTGTGGGCTGTCTAGGGACCCATTTCGCTGACACTATGTCATACCCAAGTTATACATGGACGATGGTGTATACACTGCCATACGTTGCACACAACTGACGATAGATTTCAGGTGCTTCGTCTGTATTTGACCACAGAAACGGAATCACACTCTTCAGTTCCACTTAGTCATTAATCTCAAGCATAGTCTGAAGATTTTGAAAGAAATGCCCTTCGATGTGTGCGAGTTCACATACGTCTTGTGGGGAGGTAGCGAAATTCATTTACTTCAAAGTGTATAATGAGACTTAACCACTGATACATCATATCTACAATTTATGTCACATAAAGTTGTTGTTAACTAGTTATTGACAAGAAAACAACTGACACACTTTCCAGTTTAACAAGTAAAACAAACTCTAAACTGACCGTTTACTTGTTACAGAATTTCAACTGAAAAGTCTGCCATTGTTTTCTTTTTATTAATTAGTTAACAACTACTTTAGGTAACAAAAATTGTGGATATGAGATATCAATGATTAAACTTCGATATTTCAACCTTTTCTACTATATTCCAGTTTTACTGTAGAAAATTTACTCAACTATTTATTATTTTTCCTCGTACATAATTTTGTCTGGATATTGTGCATCGTACACAAATTTTAGTGAGTGAACAGGTTTCTTTGGGACAGAGGTTTTTTCGTGGCCCTTGGCCCATGATTCTGCGAATACTTATCCGTTCAGAGAAAAACATGCTTCACTTGACTAATATGAGTCAGGAAGCTTCTCCCCACAAACTAGATAGATACTATTAGCTACAGTTATAAGACGCTACGGGCACAATGCAGGCGAGCTTGGAAATCTCTTGACAACTCCTACACGCCACGAAATTATACATGGTGCACTCTTTAATTACGACTTCACTGGTTTATAAACACTAGACCGGTCCTTTTCAGTGAAAAGTTTCCGAATGAATATTTCTAGATTTATTGCTCCTTTAATACCTATAAAATCTTCCTCTGTCAGTACTTTGCTTCGATCATATTTTGGTGAAATTGTGGGATCTCTATTCGTGGTAAACTTTTATCGGGACGAATTAGACTTTAGATACTCTCCCGCAGTCCAAACAGTAGTAATGTATTAGGGTCAATTCCATTACTTTAGTTCAGAGCTTAGCTAAATGTAAAATAGTTATTTTAAGTCCTCTTTAATTTCGGTTAATGTTAGGTTACATTATGGTTAGGCTAAACTTTGTCTTAATGTCATTCGTGTTGAATATTTAAACTCCAACTAGGATGGTTATTTCTAGAGTTGCTCAGTGTAAGTTGTTTCTGGCCATAAGTCTTGCAATGCCCTTCTGTCGTCTCATAACTTGAATTCTCCATGTACTGTTCAACAATGAATATCACTCCAATATGAATACCATGGCTTCTCAGAGTGATTCTGCCAGACTTCCCCTAAAGATCACCCTCAAATACTCGAGAACACATCCTGAGCTTTGAACCTTTTAAGGTTAAAAATCGATATAATTTCTGCAATGTTCTACTTATATATCCAAATTTTCAATTTACATTCCCTTAAACTGACAATCCTGGCAAAATATCTGGACTCTCGGAGTTCTTCTTGTTGGAGTTTATGTGTACATTTAGTAATTATGCAAGTAAACTTATAAGGACTGAACCTAGTAAAAAGTGAGTTCCGAATATATGTTTAAATCTAAAGCAGAGGGTACTTAGACTGCATTGTCATACTATACAATCCCTGAAGTTCATCCCTCACTATTCTATCTTACTTGCACCTTCGCGGGATTACAGAACTTCGCCAAAAAGCCATCGTTAAAAATATTATTCTTTGTGAAATTTGAAAGTTATGCACTAATATTTACAGGTGGCGCCATGTTCTTGTATTTGAAGGTGAGAACTGGATTTAAAAGTTTCTGCTTAATATCTATCAGTCTTACTGTCCACGTTAAGATAGTTCAAGCCAATTTTCACAAATACTTTAATCTCGAGTTATCATAATTCCTCAGTAAGTCATAGCTAAGGTAATAATTGTGATAGTGAAGTCAAATATTCATTAAAATTTTTCTGCCCCGTGTGTTAGTTCGTGCGAACTGGGAATGAAATATTGCCATTATGACGAAAGTGATTCTGTGTCATATTTAAAAACTATTAGTACGTTAAAACATGGAGGGCTAGTTCTATATTTAGTAATACGCCTTGCTGGTCTACAGTAAATAAAAAACGCCTATAGTGCGCATTAATATACTGGATTATTTCATTCCTAGTTTGAATTTTGAATTTTATTTATACCTTTCTGGCTCAGGTCGGGATCCAGATAGGGAAACTGAGGGAAACCCTGGAAAATCTCAGTCAGGATGGTCGGCCGTGAGATTCAATCAACATGCCTACCCATTGCAGATCAGAAAACTGCGATGTTACCGCTTCATTCCTAGGATCCTGGAATGAACATAGATTCGTGCAAAAACAACGACGCTATTTCCAATATTTTTACTTATACATGAAATCTAGACTAACTCAGGGTAACTCGCGATAAAAATGTTTACAACAACTGCCCTTGAAACTCTGAGAAATGAAAGTCCAGATTTAACTTTGTATTGCAGATGGAATTATTTTTTGTGAGGACTCAAGGAGGTAATTTCGAGCCAAAGTATTAGGGGATCTTAAGTTTTCCACAAAGAAGGTGTAAATTCATTGAAACAACATCTGCAGAAAACTGCACTGAGTGCCACCTGCAGTGTTCCCATTGTTGGTACTCATTTTGATTTTTAGCATATTAATGTGCTTATGTTCCGAAGTTAAATGAGAAGTAGGTTAAAATCTAAGGCATTAGTATCTCGAGGAAATCACTTTAAATCCACACGGAGATATGGGTATAAACAATCGGTTTATCGAAGTCTAGTTCCAATTCAAAGTTCCAGTTGTTAGTAATGAAGTCAAATGCATATTTGATAAGTGGATGTTTTTACTTTAAAGAGTCGAAGGAAGCATCTGGCTTTATCTACGATTGAATTCTTATTAACACCCTAAAGAAGCTTCTAAGAGGGGACCTAAATTTTTATTAAAGTGGGCTCCGAATCACTTCGTTCAGAATCCCCCGGGGGATTTGAACCCATTAATCCCTGGCAAATATCTTTTATTATGAACCACTCGTTCGTTGTATTTTATAGGGTTGAAACAGTATGGTAATGTGAATCAAATTTTCTTTCCACAAAGATAAGCTGTGAAGGATATTTTTGATACTATATCAGTAAAATATATATGAAAGAGACCGTTGGGAAGACCGAGAAGTTGTTGGGATGACAATGTTTGAAGTGACCTGTGAGAAGTAGCTGTTTGTGATCAAACCCGGCTTCATATTTTCAGGATAGAATCCTATGGCTGAGCTTTCTCACTGCGGAGATGATCTTTTGAGTTCCATAGGTCATAGAGTAAGTAAATAATATTAGCAAGATTAAAGAACACAGAATACCTGTAGATATGAACCTTCATAATATCGTTAAAACTAGCCGATATCATATTTGAAATCGTGTTTCGTCCCCCCTACTCACTGGATGTAATATAAAATGTATTATACTTCTCAACATAAGAAGTATACTACAGAAGCAATACATTTTTGCTATTGAAGATAAGTGCAGCTTCAAAGTGAATTAAACTTCTAAAGAAATGGAGGATAAATTTCAAGATGGTCATTTTTTCTCAAAAGCTTTCATCGATGTAAGAAATGTGTAGGAATTTAACGAATATATAGAAAAGTAAAAGTATAAAATAAAAACCAACGCAATTAGTTGGTTGAGTGTTTTATTCGTATTCTGTAGTTCGTGGGTTCGAACAAGGATAGTAGTCAGGGGAGGGGGCAGGTCGGGTTAAGCCCGACCAAATAGGGTTCGCGCCCGACCTGTTGATTACAATTTGTAGAGTTACCTATTTTCGATAAACTTAATATAGATATGTTTTCTGAGAATGCGCTTATTTATTGTTTAAGCCAAACAAAAAAAATCTGAGAACTAATCTGTAAATATTAATGTTCTTACAATTCTTGATTAATGTCAGGATTGGGAAGGGGGATGGAAGTACACCCTCTGGCACACCCTTTCAAACACTTATGATTTGACGTAAACAAAAAAAAATGTTCGCCTTTTGTGACGCATAGGGAAAAGGAAGGGGGAATTCCAGTTCACAACAATAATTAAACGACACGTTGTGGAACTCAGACATGAAATCACCTTTTCATTCACTCCAAGGCAAGTCGTTTCGAATGTCTTGTAGTTGGGTTTCTTCACGAAAAATTGCTCGGATAATAGCAGCAAAAAGTTCTAGAGGGGGAAAAAGTTATCCCTGAGAGGGATGAAAATTTTCTTCTCCAGCGGGGAATAAATTTTTGTCAAGGGAAAAATCCCTGGCATCTTCCCTCCGTCTATTCCCAAACTGACCCTACCTTTTATTGGTTTCTTCACGTACCGAATAACAAGGGGGGTATGCTTACTCTGAATACTGAAACATACCACTTCGTCAGATTTTCCACTTCGAGCACTGATGTTATGTATAATCAGATTGGAGAGAAAAGACGGAAAACAAGATAGGGTGCGCATCCCATAAACTACATACCTCAATCCACTGAAGTTTCTTTTGATTTCTGTTCTTATATTCCTCGGATAACACATCCCAAATTGCCTTTGCTTTTTTCTTCTTTATTTCGTCAATAAATTGTTCAGCGTGTACGGGATCCATTGCTTTCTGAGCCATAGTAACTAGGTTGGCAACAGTGTAGTACGTGTCGACCACACGTCGCCCTTCTATAAACAGAACAATTCTTTCTCATGTAGTTCACGTGATGGATAAAAGGGGCACGTGCTGATTAAAGATCTTTATAGTAGTTCTGCTGTTTATAAAACTTGGGCACCAGAATAGAGAAACAAAGAAGGTGATCAGGGTTGCAATTGCAATGCGTCTTCATCATACTGCAGCAATGTGTTTACGGAGGATGTAACTAATTATAAAAGGTGAGTAAATGTACATATGTATTTAAGTTTCCTTTAAGGGTCTTCTATGGTTACGCCCCTAGTTGCTAATTGTTCACTTTTTTCAAAATATCACAGAAGTAATTGAGTTATTTTAACATATCTGACCATAATTGTTCAGTTTTTTTTTTTTAATGCTATTTACTGGAAAACTTAGCAATGAGGAGATACAGTGATAACGTGAAGAAGGAACCATAGAAGACTTTTAATCTCCTGAGTTTGTGATTTGGAGTGACATACACTAAAGTATGCTTTACACTCTACGAAATCCTACTAAGCCTGAATCTTTTAAACTATTTTTGTTAGGCATTAGATAAAAAAATACTTCTTGAAAATTCGGTTGGCTCTTTATGTGGGTCAATCCATTTAAAATCGCCCAATTTCAGATTAAAAGGTTGATGAAACAAGTTATACTATATTTAGAGGGTCGAAAACAAGCATTTGTTCATATTTAGTGGTTCAGTTTTTGTTTATGACAAAACACAAATGGTTATTTTTGAAATTAAAGATTTTAATGAAAAAAGTAAGGTGACGTGGGGTAATTATGGCACGGTGTAATTATGGCAAGGACTTATAATTTCTATGTATCTCAGTTTTATAGTTCTATTCAGTGTAATATGTGTTATTTCGCATAACACTTACACAGTGCTAGCGTAATTGTTTCAAAAAATGGTTTGAGTAGCTGCTATAAGCAATCAAAAAACTGCTTTCATCCGGCGCATGGGGATTTCATAACACTCTGCCTGGCGTTAATTTTAATCTAGCCTATAGTTCATTTTAAATATTTTAATAATGTTGTTGGTTTTATCATGTTCCAAAGCACCGTAAAAAATAATAACATTAGTTATTACAATAAATTATATGATTTACCAGCAGTGCTATAATTACCCCATTTCTTCATGCTATTGGGTAATTATGGCAGCGTTCTCTTTGAATAAGAATATCAAAATTCCAGAAGAAAATGTATCAAAGCAATATTTATTGGTACTCTGCTTAAGGTGCAAAATTTTCTTAAAAGGATGTTTTATGAAACCATAGACATTATTATCAGTGAGTTAGAGTCGAGATTTTATGATATAGTGAATTGATAAAAGCAATTGGAGGTGTTTATGACTTCCATCTTGAAAAAGTGAAGTACTTGTCATCCCTCTTCCGTCCAAAGAAGAACTTCTAGTAGTAAAGGAATACCTACTGAGGCAGAACATTGTAGGCATATCTTTCGGGAATATTGTACAATGACCATATCTTTCTGGAAATGTTGAAACAACGTGCTGCTTTCAAAAAAACATACGAATTGCTTGCATTTGTCAACACATTTGCATGCAGCACAGTATTGTGTGAATCAACGTTTTCTGTTCTCACCAACTTGAACAGACCCCAGAGGTTATCAATGACACACAGGCGCCTAGCTTATTTAGTCTAATTAGCATCTGAAAAAAAGCGAACCGAAAATATCGACTTGGATTATTTCCTTCGTAAATTCAATGAGGAAGAATAGAAAGCTTCAATTGTGCTGATGGTAGTTGATGAACTGTATTTTTACTAGAGGCCAAGCATGTCTTCCGAGACTTTAGGCTTACACGTAAATACATAAATTGTTTCTGTTTCATATTTCCTGTTTCCGTGATCGTATTGAGAGAAATAAATCATTATTTGAAAATAATTATTATGTAAGTGTCATCGATTTGTTTATGAAAGGAACCGTAAATAAAAAAGTATTCTGTTCTGTACAAACCATCGTTCTCTTTAGTTTAAAATTGTACTGTACAGATTTTATAGCATTAGTAAATCTGATAATAATTATGTTTGTAAATGTTTTCTAAGCTGCTAAAACACGGTATGTATTTTTCAGTCTTGCTTGTTAAAAATGTTTAGAGCCCGACCCAAAACGATGCCTGCTTAACCAAAACTTCAAGCATGGGTACGACCCTGGTTCAAACCCGGTATTGTACCTTGAAACTAGACCAACTTCCTTGTCCCATTCTCTTCTCTATCCCGGCCCGAGACAAAGTAGCCTAAATTCCATAAATTTAATAGAATTTAATAACAAATGAACAGTAAGTTTTATAGAATATATTTGCCTTTCGTTCATTGAAATACATTAGGTTTTGAGTTGCAAAATGGCAGGCATTACTTCATTTTCAAACCTAGTGTTTGTTGAAGTTGGTGCAAATATTATCAGTTCCAAGTGAAAAATACTTGAACAGTGACCTTGGGATTAATCAAAGTGATTATGAAGACAGATTTAAGTATTTAAGATATGCATAGTCAAACTCGGCTTCGTTTTAAGTAGTTAATTCTTTATTAAATAATTATCAAATAAGATCATCAAATTGGTACGATTGGAATTGGTGCAAAATCTATGACAGTAATTCCCACATTAGTTTTACTTTTACTGGTCGCTTTCGGAAATGAAATTTGTTACAAGTTATTTTGCCTTATTGGTAGTATCTTGCAGGTTACAACTGGCATGACACAAAACATTTTTATTTTTATTTTGAACAAATATGAAAAGGAAATTATTAAATGTCAAGTGAAAACTCTGTACTTGGAGATGTCAGATATTTCAGAATGGTGATTTTTCTATAGCATTTTTTGTTTTAACTAAATGGGCTAATCGAATCGTTTCCGTAGCAAATATACCATGTAGAGTAGCATTGGATTAAATAGGGGAATTCCTCTTTTTCGAAATTCTTTTTGCCTCAATGCTTTCCATCCTTAATTCTTTGTGTTCTGTGAAACTTTAACATTACGACCTATAACAAAATATTTATTAGTGGTGTTAGTCCGTTATTTTTAATAATTCTTAAGTATTTTACACAGAAAAAAATGTTTCTTCAGAAGTAATAAACTTTTGTTCAAATAGAGCTAAAATCAGTATTTATTTTTAAAAAACCAATGATTGTTTATATGGATTGGTCTTCAATAATGTATGAAATCTCAATAAAATGTAAATATGTGGGAAGACACGAACACAATTTTCCCAAACCGAGGTTGCAGTACTACCTACTATCACAGATAAACTCCCTACTACTCCACGGTGACATTCACTAATTAATCTTATTTGTTCTTAAATGTACTGAAAGCTATTTCAGGATGAAGTCTAGAATGGAAGAGTCAAGTTTCACTTAAATTTCACTCAAACGTTTACGATGGATTTTCTCCTCTGTATAATTTCATTTTGTAGAAAATGCTCGTTAATTCTGATTATTCTGTTAAAACCAAAAGTAAACTTCGAAGAAATATGAAACAAATAAAATTGAGCAGATCATAAGTTTTAAAAGTAATGCATAATACTACTGTGTATTTCATTAGGTGCTGTAGTAAACGGTTTACAACACTACTTACACCGCTTGTGCAATCAATGAACGGTTGCTGTGTATGTTCGCAGTTTTAATGAAAGAAGCTCAAGCCACTGCCTCATTTGCATAATACTAAGAAGATATTGTGGCGTTGTTGCTACCTTATAGAACTCAAGTTTGATATCAAACTTAGTGTTAGGCTGTTTCTTGCGTAACTGTTACGTGTATGAGAATTTGTATAATTATTTATTAGAGAACTTTTTTAGAGAAAATAAAGTTTTACTTCGGCTCTATTTGAATAAACTTCTTTTTGTTTTTAATGCATGTTCCGCTAACAAGTAGAGGTTACGGTCTGGGAAGTATAGTTTAAGAATGGAGTTCGTGTGATGGTAGTTTATCCTTAAATGCATAGATATTACAATTCTAGGGCACACTATTTAGCAAATTTGGAAATAATAGCGATCAAAGTTTTCATAACATTTTAAAATGTTCCTCACTATCAGCCGTTATGGTTAATAAGGTGGTAAACGTGACGATTTCACGAGCGAGAAAAAGCTTGTTCAAATCCCGTAACAGAAAAGTTTCCTGATTTTTTTTTATCAGAATCCGTATTTAATTCATTATAATAAAAGAAAGAATCAAAATGAAGGCGCATATAGTTATGCAACATTTGGTTATTCGAGAAATACTCGTGTTGGAATGTTAACAAAGTTGTACAGAACAGCAGTATTTTAAGAAACTTGTTAATTACGGCTACGGTATTGACCTAACAATAAAAGAGAACAGATTGTCCCTTAATTCAATCCATTTTTTTGTTGTTGGTACTTTGCACGAAATATTTATTATGCTTGTCAGTATAGCGGCTAAGGCAAACTGGGGCCAGGGGCACGTTAACTTGGGATCGGACACAAAATATGAAGGCTGATATGTGGTTCCTTAATTTTTAATAATTTTTCACATATTATGCTGTCATATAGAGACAACATATGGCAGAAATTTCAACTTTTATGTTTGAATGTGGGCTGAGTTAAAAATTTGCAAAATGAATATTGATAATTGGAGATAATGAGAATTGAGATCTGAACTTTACAAAGCACGCATGAATATTATTTATCGCCAATTTGCAAATCTATAACTCTGTTAAAATTCAAATATCAAATTTCAGATGAACTGACCTATAGTTTGTATAAGATAGCGTAAGTATTTCTGTCATATTCATAGTTTGCAACACTGCGGTGTATGTTTTACGTATGTTGTTTATCATTACTAGATGTCAAATATCCAATAACATGGGTTACATGACTTAGTGCTATACGAAAAATTCAATTGTTATACATGGGGCCTGTTTCACGAAAGTACTAACTAAGCCTTGTCAAGTTTTCACTTGCCAGTTTGTATTTCCGGAGGACTGCCTCAAGTGTTCTCATTCAGTCACTTTTCTATTATTTTGTGCAAGGAGTTTGATTATATTAGACAGTATTGAATTGTTAGTAAAGTTTTGAACCCAAAAGTAGGTTAGCAGATGGCAGTACACATAAAGATTATGGCGGGAAGTTAACGGTCTTGAGACAGTCCTCTGGAAATTGGCAAAGTACTGATATCCATTGTTGCTAGAAACATAAATACAAACGAAAATTTCATTCAACGCGTTGTTTCTGACATTAAAAATTTTAATTTTCTTTCCATTGCTGGGCGAGGATTTTGAGCAAGTTGGAAACGGCGTATCTCCAAAACGAAACGGAATTTAACCCATGTTCATAGGATTTTTATACTTGTTTCGATGTTCAGAATCACCTCCCGAAATTAACGTTTGATTTAAGCAACATCATATCGTGACCATCTCTTGTCAGCTAAATAATAAACAAAGGATAGCGCTTGTAACTCAAGTTGGTGACAACTGAAAGCCACCATCTTAATCTTAAGCCACCTTCTAATCAAGTTAATAGCCTGCAGGGCTCTAAAGTACTGCAGACGATCTTCCTATTATCAATATTATTAGAAATGATTGTTATTATATAATTCTTGCCATTAATGTATTTGTTGTGTACAAACTGATTGTTGATATCATTAGTAGAAACCATGGAAACCAATTTAAAGTTTTTAGTTTCAGTTTAGTTATTTTCTAAGTTAGTTTAGTCTTCTGAAATTGTTTATTAATCCTGGTACTTCGTGCTTTTCTTGTTGCCTCAATTTCATTAAGGAGGCAAAATTAATTTGTCAGAACGAATTTTTTGTAGTAGAGGTTAGGTTTAGAGGAATCAGATACATGATCTTACGTTGTTCTGATCTGTGCGCAAGTAGTGGTCCTCTCCTGATCACTTAACGAGGTATCTAACGATACCCTAATTAAGCTAAGAAGAGTGTAGCGCTAGGCTACATGCATGGTAACACACATTGCAATCTGATATCGTGCATCTGGGTGTTATTTGAAGGGGGAAAAAGAGAGAAACTGCTTGCACCACGTGTGTTTACCTTGGGACCTTACATGTTTTCATATAGAGAGGGAAAACCAATGTATTTACGTGATTCTCTTAGGTACAGGCATGCTCCTACGTTTTCCCTCCACATCTTTTCGTGTCAAATAACACATGGTTAGGAAGGGATTCCTCGAATATTTTCGGTTGAGGGTGGGTGGGTGTGAGATAAATTAAATTTAATAATATTAAAATGCTTATTTCTTATAGTACTGTAAATTCATTGAATGATCTGAGTCAGTCTGATTTACGATATGCTCGTAGTACTACTGCCAGATTTTTTTTAAGTGGCGAAGAACTAAACGTGATAGAGGTAATTGCGAACATGAATGATGAGTCCCCAAGTATAACAATTGAAATTTTCATATAGCACTAGGTCATGTAATCCATGTTATTGGATATTTGACATCTAGTAATGATAACATACAGTACGTAAAACATACACCACAGTGTTGCAAACTTTGAATATGACAGAAATATTTACGCTAGCATAAACTACGGGTCAGTTCATCAGAAATTTGATATACATATGAGTTTTAACGTAGTTACAGATTTGCAAATTGGGGATAAATAATACTCGTGCGTGCTTTGTAAAGCATACTACCAAAGCACAGACGAGTATTATCAATCTCCATTTTGAAAATTTGTAACTCCGTCCACATTCAAAAAATAAAGTTGAAGTTTCTACCATATGTTGTCCCTATATGACTGCATAACATGTGAGAAACTATTTTCATATATATTTTCTCTCACCAGTATTCATAAAATACGAATTTTTGGATTTTCAAAAAAAAATATAAAAAATTAAGGAACCACATATCAGCCTTCATATTTTGTGTACATTCAACTTTAATGTGTAATAGTATACACAAAATCAACGTTGACATTTAATGCCTCCCGTTCGGAAAAGCTCCATTAAGCAGGAACTTATTGTGTTTTGACAATCACATTTTGATAAGTTTTTTTTGCTTGAACGCCTTATGATAAAGCAGTTCGGTAATATTACATTTTTCGTTAACGTCTGCGAGCACAAAAATTAGCTTGCGCAGAAAGATAAAAATGACTTTCATTAATTAATCTGTGTTGTTAGAAATAAAAGAGTACCCGTTTTAAACTCTTATATAATAAGCCATATAATTATTAAAATATATATTTGGAAAGAGAACGCTCAACCAGCCTGGACGATTTCAGATGAACTACTGATTATTATTATTAATATTATTATTATTATTATTATTATTATTATTATTATTATTATTGTATGATGAGAAGAGCGACTGGCTTTGGTGTACTATAAGGAGACATAGCTCCTTGCTAAGTGTTCTTAGCTCGGTTTAATGGTTAACTTATCGGTAGTGGTGTAGCCACGGAGGTAAATAAGTGGGCTGGGCCGACACATTATCATAGGACACTGAAACAAACCCCATTATTTCGCTTTTAAATATTCTTGATAATTTTAGTCCTCTGCATGAAAACCTCAAAACGTAATCGAACTGGGAAATTGCCAAATGTGATTGTTGAAATAAAAACAATTCCGATTTCCTGTGTGCTTTTTCACTCGGAAGAGACTGAATATTATTATAGTTTTTTTGTGCACTGCTAACATATCAAAGTATGTTGAGGGCTGATATATTCTTTCTTATATTTTATGACTTTTTGTAAATTCAAAAATTCGTATTTTTATTAATATTGGAGGCTCAACATCTCTGGTGGAATAAAATATAAAAATTATTTTTTTCACTCGTTATACATTTATGTTAGGAGAAACTACGGTAGAGTTTTGAACTTTAATATTTGAGTTTGAATTGAGTTAGACATTTGCAAATTAATGATGAATGATTGAATGATGCTCGTTCACGCTTTGGTAGGAACATTGAAGATCCGTCTCTTTGATGGGAGATTAGATAAAAATATATTTCTTCCAGAATTTATACTTATGTCAGAAGAAACTGCAGTAAAAAAAACTTAGTTTAATATTTGGTGAAACAAGGGTGCTACAAATTTGGTGGAAATTGGCGGTGAATAATGCTCCTGCGCGGTATAGTATGAATATTGCGGACCCTTACCTCTAGTGGGAGGCCAGACCAAAATCATTTTTTTTTTTTTACACGTTAGGCCTTATGTCAGGAGAAACTAACGCAGAACTTTCAAGTTTCATATTTGACTTTAAAGGGAGAAACAAATTTGCAAGTTGGGAGGTGAAGAATGCTCATGCCCGCTTTAGTAAATATCATACTACGAGTCGACCAGGGTGCCAAAGAAAGATGTGAATACGTAAAGTAGATCCTGCAATATCCTTGTAAAGGCTTATTTTCATGAACGCTTGTGTTGATTGCTTTGCTTGCGATTAGGGTGAGAAACCAATTGAAACACGTGTTTTATTACGTGTTCTACGTGTAACAAGTGCTTCAAATGGTTAGTCACTCAAATCGCATGCAAAGCAAGCAACGAAAGCTTCCAAGGAAAGTAGCCCTAAGAAAACTTATTTTATATATATCCAGCGTTCAGTTGACAACATGGCTGCTCCACATTTCCATTTGGTCTTCTTTCATTCCATTATGTAACCAAGCCTTTTGGAAAAGGGTGCCACTTTTCTATATTTGTGTGAAGCGCTTATGCACCTGTTTGCATCTCCTGTTACTTAAACACATCAATTCTCATTTCAGTAGTAAAATCATTCTTCATAACTCTGAAGATAAAAAAAAAACATTTCCTTTAAAAACCATTCTTGATACGTGTTAACATAAGCACGCATTAGCATTATTCACCCCCAATTTGGAAATCTAACTTCCTGCAAACTCAAATATCAAAGTTGACATTTCTACTGTAGTTGCTCCTCACATAAGTGTATAAATTGTGGGGAAATTAGATTATCTAATTTCCCATCAGTGAAACGGATCTTCAATATTCCTACCAAAGTGTGCATATTTCTGTGTGTAAATGTTACCAAAGCAGGTTTAAACTTTTATAAATAAGGGCTCTTTGATTCTTTAATCTGATTTCGAAATTTGGAAATTCAAGGTGGGTCCATTGGTGAAATTGGCCCGTTTATTATTATTTGAAAATTTCTTATATTACATATTTGAATCAAACGCTCGTATATTTCTGTGGGTAATTATTGCCCACAGAAATATTATTATTATTATTATTATTATTATTATTATTATTATTAGTAGTAGTAGTAGTAGTAGTAGTAGTAGTAGTAGTAGTAGTAGTAGTAGTAGTAGTAGTAGTAGTAGTAATATATAGCAGATGTCTGCTAAAATCACCGTTAATTTGACGTTTGTACTTTTATATTCTTTGTACTGCAACCCTGAATTCTCAGAGTGGTTTGTCACAATTGTCTGCTGGAATGTCTGCCAGAATCATCCGCATGTACATTACCTGTTCTGTTGTCACTATCATTGTATTGCATCAATTGAAAACTTGCTTGCCGCCTTTTTCTTCTCTTTAAAGATTCTGAAAAAGAGAGGGTTGGAGCCGTGCACTACTGTAGCAGGGAATATTGAAAATTGTTTCGGAATGTAGTGTACAGTACACACAATGACCTTGATTTAATTATTTGTTCGAGAGACGCCTCCTACCTGCTGAGAGAGTTGGGCATACAGCGTGTTTGTACACCTGCCGATGAGAACCAAAAGACAAAGGAGTTTAAATGTAAATAGCATGCTTCTGAAGAGATATCTGATACCTGGCTTGATTGCTATAAACACATGTCCAGTTTTCATACATGTATGGAAAAGAACCTGCGTAAATCTTTCCACACATAATTTTCTGTTGTAACAAGGATATAAGCTTTCACATAATATAGACTCTGAAAGTGAATGTTTTTAAACTTGAATATAGAAGATTTGTTAAGCTTCTTTGAATTTGAATTTTACTTTTAAGGCCTTTAGAGCCCTAGAGTCCTTTTATGCTAGCGCCATTTTCTAGCGTTTTGAAATCCACACGAACGCTGCGTTCTATAACACAATGGAAGCAAATGAGTTTATTTATGCAAATCTCGCCCGATTTTTTCGCGTTCTCAAACACAGCCATCGATGATCTAGAGAATGTGTGAAGCTAAAACAATAGATAGTTTTTAAAAACTACACCGCCTCCAGAGAAAAACGAAGAAAAATGAAGATGGTAGTGTTCCCAGGCGCTCAGGTTAGTTATAGAACACCCTTCCTATATAGCTCATTTGCAAAACGTAGTGCCAACACTATCATCTTCATATTTCTGCTTCGTCCACCTACTTTTCTTTCTTTTTGACCAGCTACTACCGTGTGGTATGTGCAAGGGTCGAAAAGTATTGCCAGTGACAGTCCAGTTGCTCGGAGCTTTTCCTCCAAATGGTTGTCTTGCTGGTAGTAATTATATTGTGTGAAGAAGCAATGGAGAGTTTCCACACGGAACGTTTAATAGACAAAAAAAGAAAAGAAAAAAAACGAAACGCGAGGAAAAATCAATGGGTTGAAATGTGTAATGACATAAATAGGTATTTACTATTTGGTACAGCTATGAACATAAAGATTGTCGCATGTCTATAGCTGAGATTTCTTCTCTCAAAAATACATATATTGAAACGTGGTATAAATTCACTGACTTGCAATGATATGTAGAATTGCGTGACGTATTTGTGTGAAAAATATTGTCCTGATATATAGCCAAACAAGGGTAATATACAATAAAATTAAATTTTGCGTCGAAAAAATTATCCCAGCAAGTTGTAAAGTTCCCTCGCTTTCCCCCGCAAGGGGATTATTTTGTAACCCAAGGGGAACTTTTAATTCTAGGCTTTCCTAACAAATTGAATACTTGATTAATTCAATGAAGACAATTATGACGTAGATGAGGATTAATGGACATTTCCGGTAGAATTTTTTTATTGTAATAAAAAATTATTCTGTTAAAGTAGACTACGGAAAACATTTTCTTCTCTTTCTGTGATGCATTTATGAAGAGTAATGAAGACTTGCTTCAAAACAGTCTCAGCCTTGCGCTTAATCGGGCGCCGCCATGTTATGAAGTAATCAGTCTGCCGACTGCTTGTCATTAACATACAGATGGTAGTTGATTAGTTATTTTTGTTAACAAGAGATAGCAAAAATGGATCGGAACAAATAGTATAAGTGGTGAATAGCGTTTCTGTATGCCTTAACACGTCATTTAGTTCGTTTTATTCATTTAAAATTGATTTTTACTTTTAATACTTCTTTAAGATATTGATATATTTTGGTAGCTTCAACACTAATTTATAGCAGCTCTTTTTTCATTATTAAATCATAAGATAGCTTCTAATAATGCTCTTTAGAACTCTTGTACTTAAAAAGAATTACCTATTTTTTCTGTAAAAAATTTGGGTTTTTACATTCGACAATTGTATACTTTTTAATGAATGCTACTGAAGCGTTTTTGAAGAACTTAAAAGCACATGAATTAATAGTGCTCGTTAGGTACTGCCATCTGTTAACAATTTATCATACTACTTGTAGCCTGTGAATATATAGAATACTTTTAATATGTCATTGTAAAAAATAATAATAAAAGCATGTTAGAAACAAAAACGTAAATTGAAACATTTACATTGAAGTTACGCTTGCGTTCCGTGAAGTAAAATAAAATACGATCTTTGATAGGATTCGAACAGCCTTAGGTGAAAGCATAAAAAGTTAAAAGTTGCATGCGCCAACCAATTGCGCCAAATTGCCAAGATATCAGGACTGATACAAACCAGCGATAAGAAGAGCACTGCAAGAAAATACTGCCCCCTGTCATTGTTTCGAGCAATTTCTGTTATTAAAAACATGTTTTGGTGTTTTAACTTATTGAAGTGTGTTCTGCAGGTTTGTACATTAATTATTTCGTTAAGTGATAATGTGAATGTTCAGTCTCGTTTTTGTTTTTTCGTCTTGAAACTTCTGAATAAGGAACGTAACATAGGGAGAAGCATATAGCTACGGAAATAATACAGATTGATTACGTCAACCCATTCAGAGGATGATTTTCGTTGTATGACGTAGGAGATTGAATTCTCATTTTTTCATGCTATATTTCTACGTAACGGAAAACCGTAGCGCTGAAATTTCAAAAACATTATATATTATTTAATCCGATGTACCCAAACAAATTGTAAAATATATAAGGACGGGGAAAACGGAAATGTCCATTGTATTAAAAATAAAATATTTGTTTCTTTAAATAATGTAACTCAATTTCGGTTCCGTAAACCCAAACTGTTATAAATAAATGTCAAATGAGATACTTTTTCAAGAAGTTAGAAAACATCTAATTTAGACCTACTAATGACAATCACTGCCCTCTGTTAGTAACTGAATGAATTACGTGAACTACATGATTTGTCCAGTTATTTCAAATTTAAGTGTGCAATCAGGGCAGATATTAATGAATTGTTTTAATTTTAAATAACTTATAATAAAAAATCAGTATATATTTTATCTTGTCAGATTAGCTAAAACCGTTTTTCAAAACCTTGCGTTAAAAGAGAGTCTTCTTGAAACGTTTTTGTTGGATGGGTAATAAAATAAAACTGTCATTTCTTATACGTTTCTAGAATGCAGGGTGTTGGCAATCTAGCCTATTAGTTTAGGGCAACAGTTCACAAACATTTGACATGTTGAGAAATATGTCCGTGTAGATGCATTTTCGAACGACTTAAGCCAGGATAACGGATATATTTTCGAACGACTAACGGATATTTTTAGTAATATTAGTATAATTTTTGGAAAAATTATATGCATTTTACGTAAATTTCACACACAGACCTCGAGTCCTCCTTGTGAAGGCGTTGGTTCTGCGTGAAACCATCTTCTAGACATGTGCCTGCCTTAAGCAAGCGATTTTCAATGGCAGCCTGGCAGGTTCGCGAAAATATTTTACCAGTTCCAGGCAAAGTGCTGTTATTTATCTATTTTGCTGAATCTGGAAACGTATGTTTCATTTTCTTTCAGGAACAAATACGTAGGTTAAAAAGATATTATGCCAACGCTCGAACTCCAAATAAACTGCAAACCTACTATCAGTTCCCAACTATTGCAGAACTCCATAGATCAGTGGCGGCGTAAGTTAATCTGGGGACGGAAGCAAGTCAACTTGATTGATGTCCGTTCACGATAACAATCGTGAGCTCACTCTGCTAATGTGTGCCGAATATCTAATTTTTCGTTATTTGGAACCCCGCGGGAAATCTCAGTTGCCAAGGCAGATATTTTCTCGCTCACTCGCCGTAACCTATACGTAAAAATGGCTTCTTAGAATCTGAAGAGTCATGCTTATTAGCCATTACTGTCAAGCGAACAAATAAAGAGTTCTAAGACTGTATTGCTGTTACGTCACCGAACACCATTGATGTGCTTCATTGATTAATCTTAACAAGCGATTCACTTGTGTCGGTGATCGGCAGGGGCACCGCTATCCCCTCTCACGTCACCACTGCCAGAGATATCTAATTACCTCCGTAACTCGAAAACTTTCCGTAATGACAACAAATGTGATGTGCCTACAAAGTTATCGTAACGATAAACGTATGGCGGCAAGCAAGCAGCGTTGCCAGTGTGTATTGATTTCCAAAAATCCCGCATTTGAGAATTGCTCAATTATTGCCAATGAATATTTTTTCGACATAGAACTAGCTATTTTTGTAACATTACTAGTGTGTAGGAAAATATTTTTTATTAGTATTACTTGCATGTTGTGTAAACATAAATACATAATTTTCCATTGGTAAACTAAATAAATTAGTGCCAACAAAGGAACGTAGAAGTACTCTTCAAATTCATCAAGAACGGAAGCATGTATAATCAAGAGTATGTTGCGACTATACAGAGTATCTTACGCTTTGCGATCCCTGGAATGTGTATCGTGCGCTTCATTATCAATCTACCTATTACAGAGTCACCGATATCTTAATCAGTTAAGTTCATTAACGATATTATATCTTAACTGTGTGTTCAGCAAAATCGCTCTGTCTCTTGGTAGTCTGAGGTTCCGCAAAGCTACCCTAAGGTAACAGTTTCCATTCCGAGAACCAGCTTTCAAAAATTCCCCGCAAGAAGCAATAGTATCTCATGCAGAAGGAGCAATTAACGCAGAAAACACTAAATAAGGAGAACAATCACGGACGGAAGGAAAAACGGGAAAATATTACCTTATCTTTACTAACCCGCTTTCTCTCTCTGCCGCTTGCTTGACATGAATTTGTATCAGTGCGTGGATTTATATTACTTTCTGTGCGAAGTTGGTTTACCACATCAATATATATGTGAAAGTGAAAAAGATTTCTAATATTTTTCAAATTGAATTAGGAGTCGCGAATAGGGCGGTCCGCGTTTAAATCTCGGCCAGGACGCTAGAGGCTTTTCTTGCTCGCATCCACCTATGAAAGTGACTGCCAAAGTGTTCTTGTTATTTCTGGGCACCTTGGGTGGTAATGTCCCTTGTGAGTGAATAGTAATGCTCGCTGCCTTGTAATAAAGGGGCCCGGGTTCGATTCCGCGTAAGGGCATAAATTGTTCGGAGCCACGTTGCGTCATCTTTTCTTTCGCCGTCTTTCGTACGTCATCATTTTCCTATGGAAGTCAATGGAAAACCACCATTGGTTCACAATACCGATTGTCACTATCACTTGTTAATGGGACAGTCTTGTGAGTGATTAGACAACAAATCAAATCAATTAGACTTACTTCATGCCGTGAATCGAGAATATTCAGAGCCCTACCTTCACATGGCCCATGTGCCTTTAACCACGCGTACGCATCGTACAGGGGATACCTATGCCTTTAGCCAAAATGCCTCTTAAATTCTAGTTGCTAGCTCCTAAAATGAAACTAGTAACCTAACCTAATTTGACCTAACCAGAAATATGCAACACGTTTCTTCCATATATTTAAAAATAACAAAATATCAATCTAGTTATTAGTGATACTAGGTTCAACATTGGCATTTCCCTTTGCATCAGTATTCCGGGTCGCAAAACGCACGCTCACCTGTATTTTCGCCGAAAATGCACGGTCGCAAAACGCACGCCACCTTTCCTTGTCAGGTGGCCCTAATTCGATGCTCGACAACTGCACATGCCTTTCCATATTTTTAAAGAACTTTACATTTTCTTTCTTTCTGCTTAAAAATCTCCCTTGTTATTCTTTTAAATATTTAGACATTTTACTAATTCATTGACGTAGGTTGGAGAAGTCAGTATTATTTTCATTATACGTAATTTCAAAATTTTATGCACTTTACAGAAATATGTTAATATTTTTATTATCAAAGTCGCATTGATTTCCCTTCAACATATGTTAGCGTTGTGATGCCATCTCTTAGTGTTCTGCAGAACTACGTGATTGCTTCCTAAGGCTGAGACGCTTACATAAGAAAGTATATACAAAATAGCATAATCCAGGCAACACAAGCTCCATCTCTTAATGATGGCGTCAATTAGATGTTTGTGACAGAAATAATGCAATAAGTCAATTTATCATGTTGGTTAAAATTGATAAGTTTTTCTAGTTAGACATTTTAAAATATTTCTTCTCTTTTCAAAATCTTCTTGCATAGAAACAAAAGAAAACTTGCTGAATGTTGTGTTCTATGGCTTTTAAAATCAACCTTCATGGCAAATTTCAGTTTTTTTAGCTCAATGAAAAGTGTACTTTTGATACCTGAGGTTTGAGGTTGACCTACGCAAATGATTAATTGATTTTTAAAAAATCCAATCTATCCACGAATAGTCATGCCAAATTTCAGCCTTCTAGTCCAACGAGAAGTACTCGAAAGCCGCTGAAAGGGCAGACATACAGAAGCGTCTGGGGTTTTATATGAGTATGTAAACTTTATTTATACGTTTCAAAATTCCAATGCATTTTATTTATACACGAACAATTTACCTCTACGTAAGAGATATTTAACGTGCCGTGAACTAAAAAAAGCATTAAATTCCTAAAAAATACTGAATAATAATTTAATACTAAAAATTCTCAATATAAAAACCAAAACGCCAAAAATAAAGACTAAACAAACAAAAGCAGTTTTATAATATTTATTATTTATTAACGTTCCCGAAGTTTAATACCCTCAACTTTGTTGCGGAAACAAAGGGTATTGAGAAGCACTCGCTCTTTAGAGCCTGCTTGCTCTAATGGATAGAACGTTAGATTGCTAGTAGTGAGACATGGGTTTGATTCTCAGTTGATATTTCTTACATCTTTTTTTACTTATAAACAATTGCTCCTCTATCAACATTTAACAAAATTCACAGAAATAACTTCGAAACCTAAGGTTAATATTTCTTTTGCATTTACTGATGGGTAGGTACCCTCCTTGCCTTCAGGTCCGATAGCATTTCTCTTTTTCTGGTTTGTGCCTTCTCCTGTGGCATAATGTAGGCTTTTCTCGCAGGTAGGTTTGGCCATGTTTTTGGTAAGCCCCCTTTTCGGCAACAGGGCGCCTCTGGCCCCCTTTTTTGCTTTTGTTTCTACCTGCCTTTGAGGAGAAAGTCCGGTATATTACACCAACAGAAATGGAGGGAAAAAACAGCAGTAAAGAGAGTTAATTGAGATAAACTTACAGGAGAGAACGGAAGAACAGAAGAAACTAATCAAACTAAAATTCAGAACCGGACCCAGAAATCAGAACAGATACCAGTTAGTATTTGAGGTTCCAAGTTTGTAAGAGATATCTTTTTAGAAGATCCAGGATCTACATAGGATTCGGAACAAGAATTATCAAGGATTACTTGGTTTTAACCACTTGCATGAAATGTTTTAATTATGGACACATATCAAGATATTGCAAGCAGGATAAACGATGTGGTAACTGTGAGGGAAAAGGCCATAAAATAAAGGACTGCAAAGAACAAGGGAAAAAGACGTACGTCCCATGCTACATATGTAAACAAAATGTGGAGCGAAAACACAACAAGAATGTCAAACTTACAAAATACAGTTGCAACGTACCATAAATAAGTACGACTACAGATAGTGACTCCTTAAACTCAGAAGAAAGTGAAAAGAAAACAAGTAACAAATCCTTCATGTAGACGAAAACGAAACATAGAAAAACTATTGGAATAAGAAAATACAAATAATGAATGACTGGATCACAGAGAGCAGTGCAAAAGATGTGAATAATTTTTAAGTGTTAAAACTGGTTTTATAAAACTCCATGTCAAGGATTAAGTAATATTGCATTTCATAAATCCAAAATTACAAAATCCTAATTGGTAGCGCTAACACATAATAATTTCGACTTCGATGAATTTGAAAACCTTGAAATAGAAATAAAAGAAAATAAATTTCTTCAAATTTATTATAGCGAAAACAGATACGGAAGTAGAATATTACACATTGAATCGTCCAGGAAAGATTGCATGGATGATCTGGATTTGCTTCTTGATTTACTGTCAAAGGGAACGCTACAAGAAAAATAACAATACCAGCAATAGGAATGGGCCTGTGGAGAGATTCTCCAAGGGAAGTTCTGAGAAAATTAAATGACTGGGAAAGAAGGATAGAAAGTATAGAATTTGAAATGAAGCTTACAGACAATAACATTCTCGAAATAATGGAAGAAGAAAAAAGGAAAATAAAAAATGAAGAAAATAAAGAGCAAATTGGTCTAGAAAACAATGAAAAAGTCGACAACACACAAGAAAAGGAAGAAGCGCTTAAAATGGATCCGGAGGAAATAAGCAGAAGAAAACGAAGAAATGGAATCAATGTTCGAAGAATTGGAAACAACAACCGTAGAAGAAATATCAAACAAAAAAAAGAAAAGCGGCTGGAGATCAGTGCTCCCTACACTCCACACAAAGAACAGAAATACAAAGAAAAATATCAATAAATGAAGAAGAAACAATAGACAAAACAAAAATGGAGTTATATAGTACTCAGGAACGAGAGGACACGGATGTAAAGAGAGAACTGGCAGGAATAGAAACCCAACAGAAGAACAAAATTGATCCTAAAACTCTGTATTGCAACCTACATTGGAATATAACCTATCAAGATTGGAGAAGCCGAATAACCTAACGGCTGGCTTCAGAATAATCGTTAGAAACCTACATCAACAAGGGAAAACAATAACCTTACCGGTTATAGATGAGGTTGATAAAATAAACCTCAGATCAAATGGAATTACAGCAGACCCAAAAGACTTGCTGCAACTTATCGATAGAATCTTCGAAAGAAGAGAAGAAACCTCTCGGTTGAACAGCGTATACAGGCAATTTGTAATGGCCTACGGCAGGATAGCGTTTAATCCTGCAGAGAGCTTCCAGGCGTGCTACGTCCACATCAGACAACCGTGAAATGCTTAAATTGACTCAATAAATTGCACAGATTTAAATTAGCATGTAGTGAAATCGGACAATGATGTGAACAAGAGGTGTGGACGTGGTATTCCTTCAGGAACTTTACACAAGAAAAGGTAGATTGCAAGGGATGTCGGTAGGGGTCATGCAGTTGCTGCCTGTAGAGGAAAACCCCATGGTGGCAATAGTAATATTTATTAGGGATATTGAAGTTCTGGCACACACTTAATTTAATGATAAATGGACACAATGTGTGGAACTAAATTTTAAGAAAAACAAATTAATATCTACTGCCAGTTCTCTCTCCCTAGTAATAATTTATACTTAAATTAGATGCTATATTAAATAAGTTTAATAATAGATGCATGTTAATTTTAGGGGATTTAAATGCGAAATCTCCGCTCTGGCACTACTCCAGAATGGACAAAAATGGAGGGCAGTTTGAGGCTCTAATACAACAACAAAACTTAAATGTGATAAATAGGGATCGCCAACCACCAACAAGGGACGGAAATACGGCAGAGGTCCTGCGAACACCGGAACTCAACGTGATACTTCAGGAGCTGATATAAAAAATCTCAAGGTACTACAAAGAAAAATTTATGAGGGGAAGGATGACATAGATATAAGGATAAATAAACAATATAGAAGAGTGACGATTACGGGTTTTGTGAGGCGCAAGCGTGTCGTGGGCGTTCAGCGTCGCGCGGGTGCCGAGTAAGCATCTCGAACGAACATTATGTATCTACACATGGACAAATAACCATCCAAGTATGTTAAAAACAAACCAAAAGCGAATGAGTAGCCTAAATAAAACTATACAGAACAACATTTAAAAAAATAATAACTAATAATTATTAGCAAATAAAGTGAATAATTGGCCGCTGGAAGCCAGTGGCAAATTAGAGGGCCTTGTGCAGGAACTCCGGCACAAGAGACGCTCATCCTGTGCGTGCTAAATAAATGTGGTGGCGGGAAAGTGTAGTGAAATAGTATAACATAATAGTTAACAACGAAACAACACTTACAATCCAGAACCCGTAGTGGAAGTGTACAGCAAAACAGCCTAGTGTATGTGTGATCAAATGAGTGAATGAGGGAGAGGGAAAGCAGAAGAGAAATCTAAGAAGGAAATGAAGGGAAATCTCGGAAGGACAACAAAGGTAGATGCATACAAACTTTGTAGAAGAACATCATTTCTACGGCTATCGCTTGCCAATCCCCCCTATCCACCAAGGAATACAAGCGTAAATGAAGTGAGAGTGAAAGTGTGCCAAGTGAACACAACCTAAACCCTATGATGAGTGAGGAAGAGGAAGATAACAGTAAAGAAGACGACTTGGAAGGAGAAACTGAAAAATCTTTGTGGGCGAAACAACATTCCCACGCGCAATCCAATCCTAAAATTCCTCTCTTATCTCGTTGCAGCGGCTGCAATAGAAGATGCCGAATCAAGTCCATGTTTGTGTTGTCATTGTGAAGTTTGTGTATTTTCCATGTGTTTGTTCTGAATGCTATACATCAATGTTTTATACAATAAAGTTGCAAATATCGTCGACCTCGTCACAAAGTACCGTATCTCAAAATTTTAAACTTTTCAGGAGAGCAGTTTAAAGAAAAGTACTTCCATATACTTGTTAATGTTCTGGTAACTTATTTTTGTTAATAACTTTTGAACGGCTTATCATTGACATACGCCGATTTGAGACAAGAAATATACACAAATGCCATATTCTGACGGTCCTAACTTAAAACTGTCAAATTTTGAGATACGACACTTTGTAATGAGGTCGACGATATAGTAGGTAAGGGACCCCTTCCCACTAGCAAATGTTTTAAACATAAAATGAATCAAAGACCAGAAGAACGTTGGATGCCTGGTCAAAAGTCCGCCCCGCAACACCTGAAATCAAAACTGATGGAACATAGGAGCTTCTTGGAGTGCCGCCAATCCAAAAATCTCCAATGACAGCATGTCCCAGAATGGGGAGAGCGAACAACTGTTCGTGCTGTTCGTCCCCGAAAATACACAACTTATTCGGTACAAAGAATGCAGAGACAGAGGTGGAAGGCGGGTCCTCAAATATAAAAGTATTTCCCTTTTTTTCTGAATTCATCAGTGAGTAATGTGTCCTCTTGAACGGGCTTCGCCGTATGTATGTATATATTGACTGAGTTTCCTTACAGAAATTTCGTAAGGGAAGCATTTGTTTTCTTCGTGTTTGTAGTTAAAAGATTAAGGTATTTACCTTGTTTAATTTTTGTCTTTTAGTAGACGTGTTTATTAAGTTTTAGACACTAAGCTGTCTGTTTAGTAAGATCTGTCTGTTATAGCAATATTATGCTATATTTAGCTTACAGTGTTTGAAGCTTGATATACACCTCAAATGTTGTACTAATTTGGTAGTCACTCCTAAGCGGCTTAAATATTTTTGAGAGTTTATATTGGTAGGCGTGGTTTGGGGGACTTTGTATACACATGTGTTCATGGTCTTCTCGTTGTCTTCTTTGCGTATAGTCAAAACACCGAAAAAAAAAGAAGTTTTCAAAGTACCAGAAAAGAAACTGAAATTTTCATGATTTCGCGCAGTGACTCGACCCCGGGAATAAAACTGACGGCCGTTGAGAAACATTTTCTCCTTTCAGAGGAAGAAGGTATGAATGAGGAGATAATAAACTTTACCATCGGTTTTCGATATGAACAATTTTCAGATTTTGAAAGATTTTTCGATGTGCACGATATTTCGATATGAATGATATTCGATTACGACTAATTCTTCGATATTAATGATATTTGATATTCAGTATTTTTTCTTTTTATCTAAATGAACGATAGGGGAGAAAGGGGCAAAGTGAATAAATATATTAGGCAAAGTGAACAATTCAAGTTACAACCTTTTTATTACACGTAGATGGCAGCAAAACTTCTTTGTGCTTTGTCGAGATTGAACGTGTGTTGTTGTATGGTTAAAGACAAAAAAAAAAAAAAGCAAATACGCGTTTCTGAACGATTTTCAAGATTAGGTTTGTCAAAATCCTTCCCTAGAATTTGCTAATTATTTTGTGAACGCAGGATGAACGAATTGTAGCTATGGCGTTCATGTGGTATAGTCAATCTTTTGTTCTAGATGGTAGCTTGTGGCAAAGTGAATAATTCTTTGCGGGGCGAAGCGAATAGTGATTTTCTTGAATGGAAATATGTATGTTTACGTTCACTTTCAATATGTACCCACGTATTTATACACTTTCTAGTTGAATAATAATTCTTTTATGCTGAAGTCGTTGTCAGTTTGAATTTGAAAGTATAATTTATCTTTTGTGTTTTTGTGTGTGTAAGTTTGAGTTGTTTCATTTTGTCCCACGGCTGTGATACACTTTGCCCTACTGTTGCGGCAAAACGAATAAATTGTACAGGCTAACATCTTCGTTTCTCTATTCTATCTCCAATGATATTTCGATATGAACAATATTTGATTACCAACGATCGTTCTATACGACATATATTGGATTTTCAACGAGTTTATAAATTATTCCTCTTACCAAATTTTCGGTATTCAATATGTCCATCGCTTCCCAGTAACATATGAAACATAACATTCTAAAGGATCAGCCTGAAAATACAATATGTGCATAACGAAAGATTTGCTAACATTAGTTCACCAATAGACATCAGTATCTTCAAAGTACTGACAACCATATTCCAAATTAAGAGGGCTCCTCGCACCAAACCCGCAATTTTTAACATTTTTCAAAATATTTCAAAAACTAAGAGCACTCTCAAAAAAGTAAGCGTATAGCGCACTAGAGCTTACGAATTACTATCAAATACAATGAACAGCGATCTCGAAGTCTTATCCATTGATGAGTGATACGTTTTCAAAGATTATGACGTCATTATTTAATTGAAGTCTCAGCACTCATCAATCGACAAGATATCGAGATTGCTGTCCATTGCATTTCATAGTCATTTGTAAGTTCTAGTGCGCTATGCGCTTACGTTTTTGAAAGTACTATTAGTTTTTTTTTAAATATTTTAAAAAATGTTAAAAATGAGGGATTGGAGCGAAGAGCCCTATTAAGTGCCTGGTTTCTGCTTATTAACACCCCTTTTATGAACAAGCGTTTCTACGTGCGTAATGAGAGAAGCGCAAGCAGCGCGTTTTGTAAAACATGGGAATGAAATGGGTGCTTTTATGCAACTGCGTTGACGTTTACTTCTGTCGTGTAATGAAAGCCATGCGTTCGTGTTCTAGAGTACGCTAGTCGTTCGTTTACATAAACATTGGTAATACACTAAGCTTGTTTTATTAGCCGAAGAAATGTAAGTGTTGCCAGGGGTTTGAGAGTCTAGTTGTCTATTGTATGCTTTAAACGCACTGGCAACACTACCTATCTACTTTATTCTTCTTTTCTTCTTCATCTTCTTTCTTTTTTCCTCAGTTACTCCTTGTACAAATGAAAACGCGTTGCAGCTTGCCTGCTGAACGCACGTAGAAGCGCCCGTGCATAAAAGGAGTCTAAACGATAATTTTTAACCAACTTGTGGATTGGCTTTCGAAAATGTCGCACAAATAATGTTGTACATGTAGATGCATATAATCTTTTTTTATTTGCTTTGTATTTCAAAGTGCTTCTGTTCAAATGTTTTTTAAATTTTATGAAAATTATTTCATTCTCAACCTTTTTATCTTAACTATTTCAAGGTTTCTTCTTGTGTTTTGTTTTAGAGACTACACTACTTACAATATGACGAAAGATTAGTTGCAATCGATAGAAAGATTGAAAACTAATTCGCAGAAGTATTTAGAATGAATTAAAATTCGTTCACAGTACGTCATGAACGAATTTTTATACATTCAATTTGTAATCTATAACCTATCAAACGAGCCATTACGATACGAACCGTGTCAAAAGGAAGTCCACATTTTCCATAACCTTTTTCCCTCTCCGTACTTATAAGGTAAAATGTTTAGGCCAACCTGGTGCGTTTGAAAATTGATGTTTAAGCCTAACTTAGTCTGAGACTAAATTCCGTCTTTGCAATCGAACCATAGTATAGTATCAGTCTATCTTTCAATATTTGTGTAATATGTATGCTTAAAATAAAAAAAAATAAAAAAAACTTAAATAAGTTCCATTGAGCACTACACAGTAACATTGATGTTTCTTAAACCGTATGGTTATGTTATGGTGAACTTACCGGCATGTTCTGACACTAATCTGAGAAGGGCAGTTGATGCATGCTCTTTCCGAATGATACTGTAGTCAGGCGGATCTTTGTAGTCAAAGTCTCCAAATCCATCTTGTCCATAAAAGTTCTCTGGTTCAGGGGTGTGAATAAGGGATTCTTCTGCACCTCGATACACAGGAATCTAGAGAGAAGAATGAGGTAAAAAACCTGCTTCTCCTAAAAAGAAGTTCTTCAATAATTCAATACAGGAAATTTTTCGACGTACTTTGTACATAAGAATGAGAGGCTCTCATGATGATATTTGGACTAGATGCGGAAACTAAACATAAAATTTTCCCAGTAAAATTTTTTAACATTAAGAGCGAGTGACATTTAAGATCTCGGAAATCTGATACCTACAGATGCCTAGTTTCAATATAGTTATTATATCTCATGAGTATATTGTTCTTTCTTCCGTAGAAATCGGAGATTACGACTGTGGATGTACACTGACTTTATCGTATTTGTGACGTCATCATCTTTCAGTTGTAAACATAGAAAAGCTCCAGTGTAATTGCGAGGTAAACCAGTTTTGCTCTGAAAGCTTTCCTAGGGTCAGTTGCTCAAAATATTTAACAGCCGAGTTGGCCTTTGAGTCATAGAGAAGTGTAGATAGCAACTCACCATTCTCTTCTCCTCTTCATGCCACCTGGTGTCAGTTCAGCCTAGTGTTCTAAAAAAAGAACGTTTTTGTGAAGTTTTTCCATGTTTTGTTCTTTTTTTATGTTTTTCTTTTCAAAATGCCGTTTTTAACACAGTAAGTGATTTAATGCTTTACGCTGCAGATAATCAATGTAATCAGCAGGATTGGAGCTAAACTTTCACACATTCAGCCCAATTTACTATTGCTTTGTTTTCCTGAAACCTTACGAGGCAAATAATGGGGTTATTTATGGATTCACTGCCACATTGCTATACTTCCTATATCTTCATCCTGACAAACATAAGGAATTAACTAAAGACATATGGACTGAAGTTATTTCGTATAGTTTGTAATAAAATACTATTAAACCTCCAAGGAACTGAAGAGATATTTTGAATTATAGGAAGAATTTAAGTCCTAGAGATAATACAACTTCGAAGACATCTTTACAATAAACTGAAAAACTATGAAAATTGTTCAAGAAAGATACATTATTTTGATCATAATTACCGCCCGCAAATATCAATTATCTGTTGCTCAAAATTCCGGGAAGTTGCCTGCTTCTATTCAAGGCCAGGCATGAATGTTTGTGTTTACTAGTGCATTGTGTTTCATTATAAAAACTTGGAGTCATACTGTGAAAATACATACAGCTAGAGACAGTGTAACAAAAAAAAAATATTTGTATATTTTTCAAAAGAGTTGTATAAATGCATAATGAATACTCTTGTAAACAAGCAACTACATATATGTTTCTTCTAATGAGTCTGTTGCAATAGGGTTCTGAGAAGTATTATTTCAAAGCATGTCATAACCTAGCCACGTCCCGCGGATCCCCCCACGCTTTTTCTAAAGTATAGAAATAGCTATCGGCTCATAACAGTATAGCAGCCATTTGAAAAATTGAATTTTAAAATAGGTTGGCAACACTGATATCTGGATGCTTGGGTAAAGGGAACAACCACAGTATGTTTCAATTGTGTCGAATATGTATACTCAAAGCTTGGTACGGATACGTCGAACTGAATGGAAGTAGTAAATATTTAATTTTTAAAATTGATTGGTAACTCTGTCAACTGTGGGACCTGAAGTACCTCTATGACGCGTTTCAGTACGTAAATGCAAAGTTTGATCCTAATACGTTCAACGATACGGAAGCAATTAAAGTTTTATTTTCTGAAATTAGTTGGCAACACTGACAACTGCGGCGCTGGAAGTACTCACATGAACTATCCTGGTACCTAATGGACATGTCAAGTTTTGTATAAAGCAATGCGAATACGTCCAACGATAACAAATATGAAATCTAGATTTTTTAATCCTTTGGCAATACTGACAAACTACGATATCTGGAGTGCCTGTATGACCTGTCCCAGTACCTAATGAGCATACATGTCAGATTTATTGTAAAACAACTCACACGTGTATATTTGTACTAATAAAGGCATTTCAATAGTTTGAATTTTAAAATAAATTGGGAACACTGGCAACTGGGGTGTTTGATGTCGGGGTCACCCAAAACATTCTTCTATTTTGTTGAATGATGTTTAAGCTAAGTTTGGGGCAGATACGGTATGGAAGAAATATTTTCAAAACTATTTTTTTTTAAAGTTGGCAACACTGAGAACTGGGCAACCCAGAAAATCTCAAAAATATAAAAAAATATTTGTAATCTAAGGTTTAATTTATGTTTATTTCTTCTTAATTACCTATATAAAAGTAATGTTTGCTTAAAGAGATGTTAGCACTATTACAAATTGATGTCCTAAAAATACGAAATTTAGAAAAAAAAACGAAAGTTTATTTTAAAAAACGGAAGTTTTAGAAGAAAAACTAAAGTTATTTTATTTACAACACTAATTCAGTCGAACTACCAATGAAGCAATTCTAGTAAAACATGCGGATATTACTCTTTTAATCTTTTGTATACCAATATGACGTCTCAGATGGTCTGTTCTCGCTCCGTGCTTTTCTCGACTGTCTAACAGATTGCAGAATTAATCCTTCCATTCTAACATTATTTCACTCCTAGTTCAGCTGTACTGACACCAGATGGCATGAAAGAAACGGAATGGATAGTTGAATTTGGTTCGGGATCTACAGGGTGTTGTAAAACAACACCGACAAACATACCTCAATGAGATTCCTCAAATGAGAAAAAGAATTAGAAAGTATGGAGCATCGAGGGTACACAGATGATTCGTTTCGGCGCTACAGACTGTCGAAAGCGTGGGAAAACGAACTTTAGATCTTCATATTAATCACGACGTAGGCCCTTCTCCACGCGGTCAATGATCCGTGCAACCATGGCAGCACATTAAGCTCAAGTTATAGCAGTTACCATAGACTCAATATTTCCAGGCAGATCAGGAAGAGTACGTTGTACCGCATGGAAATAACGTTTCTTTATTATTTCCCATAAAAAGAATCAAACACTATAGTCCGAACTCCTGGCAGGATAAGGAAAGCCGGATTCCATTGACACGACACTAGAAGACAGAATTCGTCGAAGAATGTCAGATTGCCTCTGCCAATGTGTAGGGTAGCACAGTCCTGCTGGAAGACTTGCTTATCGAAATCCAAACTATTGATTTCACAAAAGGTTTGTATGTTAGCATAAGTGGATAACAGCTGCTCCCGGCACAAGACTGGCCTCACCATTATCATCTTCAATGCAATACGAACAGACGACGCCATGATAAGACTCTGCAGTTTACTCGATGACCTTTTCAGAACGTAGAGGGTCTCTGCATGTATTCATCAGGCTTCTCCCACCCAAGGAACCTGATGTTCTGCTTGTTTACGTGCTCACTTCTCAGGAGCACATGACGCATCTGGCAAACCCCAATCATCGATGATAATGTGGATCCACATAGAGGCTGGTCAGTACACGAGCACACGTACGCGATGTGGGCACGAAGATCAGGAGACCCTTACTCGTGCAGCACCTGTAACAGGTAGGAGCGGGCACCACGCCATACACTATTGGTTTGTAGCTGTAATTCCTTGGATGATGTACACACGCACACGGTACTCTCAGTATTTTGCAACACCCTGTATATAATATATAATTATTATGAGCTCTACAGATATGTATGGCATACGTGTTCTCAGATCTGAGAGATGTCCTTTGAGAATGAGATCTAGAAAAGTAGATGGAAGGATTTTCCAGGTACCATTCCAATATTAGTCAGTGAAAACTTAAGTCAAAATGGTTGGCGTTGAAGGGATTCGAACTTGTATCACATCCCCAGCCGTAACCTTTGGTACAAGATCGCAAGGGGACGGTAAATACACGTAAATGAATAATACGAAATGGAAATAAATAAACAATTAAACAAAATTAAATAAGAAAGAAATCCCTGAAAGTCTGTTTGTTTGAACATTATACAATTCCACACTCCTTAACGGTTTGGAAGAAAATTTGGCATACGTATTCCTTAGGACCTAGAAGGATTAACTACGGCATAAAAAGGTTGCCACCCCATATCTACACCTCGAAAGAGGGTGAAACGGGGATGCAACTCGGAAGCCGCTTGAGCTAGAAAATGAATATTTGGTATGAAAATGCTTCGTTGCAATTCACTCGCAACTGCTATCTAAGTGTTTCGATTCGACATCCCTGGAGTGGTAATTAAGGAGCAAAACATTTTAACAAGTGGAATATGAGAACGCGAAAACTGTTGAACTTAGAAACTTAAAATTTGGCATGTGTGCTCTTTAGGACAATAAAAGACAATGAATGGGAATATTACGAGTCGCCCTCTCAAGTTTTAAATTTATTCACCCCGCACAAACTGGCGGGCACATCAGCCCGCACAAAGCTCTATTTCGTGTACCTTTCTTTCATTATTGTTATTCTGATAAAGACAACATCAAGTCTTTGTTTTGCAATCTTATCTTCAAAGTTCAAATGTCCTTATCATGTTAGAAAGAAATAGTTGTTGTACTTACCTCTAAACATTGAACTGTCTTCAGTGTTTTTAATACATTTTTACAAACATTATCGGCTTTCGTATTCCCATTAACACAGGTAATAGCCAGAATTTTTGTCTTTCCTTGACGATGAGCTGCTGTGCACAACATCAAAGCAATAGCATCGTCAATTCCTGCGTCAGTGTCGATTATTAACTTGATGGGAGCGGAGTTGAACATTGCAATTTCCAGAGCGTTACACACAGGACAACGTCCTCTGCAGTGAAACTGAAGCAGTTTTAGGTTCAAGGCAGGAAATGGTATTAATGGATGAAATCGTCTAACGGTGACAAATGCAGGCGAGAGTGTTTCTCCAAGGTTAGAGAACAGAAAAAGATAAGATAAGTTACATAACCTTCAGAGAACTGTTTTATTACGGCAACTTTTTTTTTTTAAGCTTTGTTTAGCTTAGCGATAAATTTGAAAGTAGTCTTACTAAAATGAACTTTTTAATTTATTCTGTAATTTTAGGTGTGTTATATAAACTGGTGGTCATCATAAATGAAGGGACAAATGAACATCAAGGAGCGAAATGTAAATACCACCAACATCTGCATAAATACTTCGTGTACGTCATATAGGGATGAAAACCGCCAACTTAAGGTGGTATACTTCGGACATTATTTTCGAAGATTTCACTAATCTGAACCACAAAGTTGTCGATCTTTGGGAAGCACAAGAAGTCCGCTACCTGGCAGTAATGCGAATGTAATCACGGAGAGCAACAATACACGTCTCCTAACTACGCTCCATCTTGTTAATAAGGGTGTCACCCTGTTGCATTGTTACCGGAAATCGCTTTAAAGATCTTGCAGGCTCTCTGGAGGGAGGATAAAGTCAGTCACCAGTCGACTCAGTGCATCCCATACGTTTTTGTGATAGGATTAAGGTCCGGAGACCTTGATGGCCATGTCACTTTTCGACTATGGTGTTTTTCCAAGTGTCGGTTTTTGGTGGAGATGGGTGTTATTAACGTTTTATGAAATGAATCCTTCACCTGTATTATGTGCATACGGTCTAATGATCCAAGATGTTGTCCATATATAACTGAGCTATTATTAATTTTCCACGCGGTAACACAGAGACTTCCATGTGTTCTTCAAAAGACAAATGCTACCCCAAGCAATTAAGCCTGCACCTCTATCGTTTCGAAGGCACAAGATTTTGGCTTTATGGGAGGTGTGGTGGTAACAACTCGATTTCTTAAGCAGCTGTTGAAAGTTTTGGACTCTGGACAAAAGGTTGGTACATGGTCAAATCATCAGTAGTGTAGCGTGGAATTGTATATAGGGGAAGCTGGAGAGATATTATCCAAAAATCAAAATGGATCTTATCGAAAGGCAATAATGAACACGTTTAACAGTTTCTTTCTTAGTATTTAAAATGATTAGTGCTGCACCCTACTAGCTAAAAAGATAAGTATGTCGTTACGGACTGAGTTTTGTTGTAAATTCATTATTCCCTTTGTATTGTCTCCTCAGTGAGTAAGTGGCTCCACCCATAACCTTATAATCAAGGAATTCCGTTTTCAGTTCCAGGTGGTACATTGAAAGTAATAATTCAGTAGAATCAGATAAAATTAGTGCATGAGTGGTAACTGTACTATGGCTTACTGCCATTCTGATACGGGTAAATGCCTGATCTTCATCACAGCTAAACTATTCTTTCTAAAACATAAAAAAAAAAATCAAGTGTTTCAATGTGGTGCTTTTCCGTTGAAAATGACATAGTGAGGTAGACAGAGGTAAAATACATTCCCCATAAACAATGTTGCCATAGTCAATTCTAATATCTAAAAAAAAACTAAATTTTTGGAATACACCATTAATACCTTGCACAAAGTTTGTAAGCTTTTACACATGGGCTTTTTTCTCATGTTCGATTACCACATATGAAGACGCTCCAGTGACACGGAGAAATGTTGCAATAAGTTAATTAAATGATTTTGTATATACCGGTATATGTTAATAAATATAGTTTGTAAAATAATTTTTGTCGACTCTTGCAATACGTTTTACAACCAGGCTTGACCGATTATTGGTGTTTCGTTTGTAAATGTCTTTAAAGATATTCAATATACATGGCTGTATTTCAGTGCAAGGATAATATCTCTCCAAGTGTTTTAGTTTAATAGTTCCGTAATGTTACGTAGTTTAATAGAGAGAGCGGATTGCGTAACATTTTTGACACTCGGTACTCGTGCATGGAAGTTGTTAAAAAAATTCAAAGAACAGATCAGCATTTTTTTGGATTTTGACTTCTCTGGAACGTTTGGAAGAGTAAAAATTAATTTTATTGCATACTATATTGCAAGATTAAGGATTAAAACAAATTTACACGTATAAGTGCACTGTTGTTAAATTCACCCATTACATAGTTTCCCCCGCACTATCGAAGAATAAATGGTATACGTCAAATACTGGTCAGAACCTAGGAAACCGCCTAGAAATTGTTTACTAACATCGCTGCTTTGTTTCTTAGGCTTTCTGAAGGGTGTATTCTCATTTGGTGCTGAAATTCAAATTGGATGCCAATTTTAATACTGAAATTTAAGGAATGATTCCAAAAGAAACAATTTGTATTTCAGTACATAGAATTGTTTATTAATGTTCAACATGAAGGAAACTGACTGAAGAAACAGGAGTCATTCGGGGTAGAAAGTATAAAGACACGTGAGGCCATGTGTTTTGCCTTATGGGCGTGTCGTGAAGCACTGCCTGTAAAGAAGACTACAAGCAAACTCTTCCAAGTTAGCGCTTACCGTTGTGGCTACCGTATCAGTCTGCTAAGCCAATGACCTGGTTTCTGTGCTCGGGGAGTGTGCGATGCTTTATATTTTTTAGAAAAATAATTGTTCTTTTTATACACGTATACGCATTTTCAAATTTTATAAAGTTCACTAACCATTGGTTAGAATAGGTTAGAAAAGTCAGGGTCGGTGTTGTTTTTTCATAGGCGATCCACTCTAGTTCACGGCAACGACTATAGGTCGTCTGGCGACAATTCTGAGGCTGATACTTTCTACTCCGAATGAGCTGTAAAGAAACTTCTTTTGAAATGTGATATATGTAGCATGAGGAATGTAATAGCTTCAATTCGTATCTTCAGTATTCACACCAGGTAATAAAACCGAAATATAAGCGTGAAATGTCGGTAGTTTAGTAGCTGAGCAGAAAATATTATCAGCCGCCGTCTATGTAGCTAGTCAGAGAATCGTGAAAATTATGAGATGTTTTTGCACATAGCGTGAATACACAGTGCCATATTTCAAACATTATCACTTATTTACGCTGTACAGTCGTCATTTAAGCATTTCATTACTACAGTCAAAAGCTTTGATCCCAATTCCTATTCACGAGTTTTGATTATGTAGCGAGCAATGTCTTCTTAAGCAATGCTGTGTTTTATTTGCTATGCACTATCTATGTCCTTGCTTGACATGCCTAGGAGGATGTGCTTTCTACTGCAAGGACTTAATCTACGTTCTAATTGATAGCTCGTAAAACCGCAGCTTTCTTATGGGCAACGCGTATCTTAATGGAATAAAATCAGTTGCATCTATAATGAGACAGTAATCTACACATGCCATAACAAGTCCAATCTGAAGATTGGCTTCTTGGGATGAAAGCCAAAAAAAAAAAAAAACATGACAATATTTCTGCACATAATTTTCACGAGAGAAAACAACAATAACTCTTTCTACAGACGGATTCAAAACATTCCATTTGAGAAATAATCGGCGAATTAATGCGGAATTTTGACAATTTCTGATCAAAAGAAAGACTTTACTATAGATTCAACATCAAAATTATCAAGAAATGTGCACAAAATGTTTCATAAATGTTTAGTAAACCACCACAGGAGTTGATATTAACTCAACATGAAGCCACTATAAACACAATAGCTGTTTTGGTTACATCCGGTCGTTGGGCATCGCTTTTAGAGCCAACGTTATAACCAACGGACAACTAGTACGTAGGCCGAACCATTTTACGTCAAAACACGCAATTCGATTTTCGTTGGCCCAACAAGAGTTTGCTAATTGGATTCTATCTAAGTAGAGTAAAGATTGTTTTAATTACAAAATACAATATGTTTGCAATCATAAAATTTATCAATGTCAATTAGTTCCTTAAATTCTCCGCTCTACCATCTTTATTGCGAGTCGCATTCTGTTTCGACAAACAAAAGCAATCTACCATATTGTTCGAAGAATTTACAGATACAGTAAACCAACCTGACTTGAATAATATCAGGTAATATTTCGTTCTTATTACGTGTACAATGTAATTAGCCTTTAAAACTGTTTATTTTACCTAAATACAAGCATTATGCGTAATTACATAACCTAATCTAAGTAAACCAAACTAACTTAATATGTCGTAACTGAATTAAGCGTAACCTAATATCCTTGCACTTAACAAGCAACAATCTTTAAATCAATCTAACCTAAACTAACCTAATCAGCAAGTAAGCCTACTTGTCAAATCCTGACAAATACCCATATCATAAATGCCCCTGTTTGGAGTATTATAAAAAAGCGTAATTTATAATGTATACATAAATAAGCTTTTTATAAGTACAATATTAACATTAAGAATACAAGATCATAATTCATCGCTTTCGTCTAAGATGCATCGTTGTTATATTTCTCAAAGTGTCAAATATTATTTATTCTATTCATACAATTCATAGTTTCGCTATATATGTACGATACCTGGTATTCAATTTCTATTCAACAATATGCTTAGCTTCTCATTTAAAATAATATCAATTGTTACATAATTCAATATTCATCACAATATAATAACTCTTCGTTATTCATTATCTATCAGTATTTTATTTATTTAATTACAAATCTATTCATATAATAATTCGACAAGTTACCAGTTACCGTTATCCCAATCCATAATCCATTAATCATATATCTTGCAGTATTGCATTGATACATTCTAATTTCATCAATCAATACAAACGTTTATTTTCTTTCGCATTACTTTATACTTAATAAAGATTTCTTTGATATGAACCTTCTTACCATGAATCAGTCTGTCGTTCTTCCATTCATTGAAGTATTCTGGCTTCTCATAGCTCACAAGCTTTTTTACGTACATGTACCTTCCTTCTGCATAACTTTGCATAGAATTTCTAATTTCGTTTCCATTCCTTCTTTGTACTCTTCCTTTTCGATATGCTTAACAAAATTGACTCCTTCTAATATTTATTGGTTCTATATGCAATAACTTCCTGATAGTGTGGACCCAATTCCGTCGTCAGATATACAGGTATGAACAAAAGTATTATCGCATGTTTATAACTGACATTTCTTTTTTCAGAAATAGATATATTGAAATATCGTATAAATTCGCTGACTTGCAATGAAATGCAGAATTGGGTAATGTATTTGTGTGAAAAATATTGTCCTGATATTCAGCCCAACAAGGGTGGTATGCAATAAAATAAAAAAATGCGTCGAAAAAATTCTAAGTCCAAAAATTGTACCAAGTTGTAAAGTTCTCTCGTTTTCCCCACTAAGGGATTTTTTGGAACGTAATGGGAATTTTTAATTCTAAGTTTTGTTTAAAAATACTTGAAGAATTTAATTAGGAAATGAATTATTGACGATGTAGATAATGATCAATTGTATTTAAATTGCATTACCATATTTGTTTCTTTAAATAATGTTGTTCAACTTGGTTGTTCTCTTTCCCCTTAAGCTGTTTGATGATTGGCCTTTCACCTTTGATTGTGTCAAAGGACTTTTATTTTGATTCCCAATATTTCGATTTGAAGACAAATTCCCAATATTATAGGAATTTATATCTACATATGGAAATTGATTCTTAGACCTCCTATCTACAACGCACTCCACTGTCTGAGAATAGGTTAACTTATCGCCTTGCATTTTATTTTTTTCACCTAATTTTAACTGAGGTGCTTCCTTATAAGTAATGTTTTTAATAGCCATTATTTCATTTATTTCGTGTTGAAATATATATATACTGTATATACTTTGCATGTTGGATGCCCTGTTGTATGTAGCTCTGATTTACAGACTAAACATTTTCTTACGGAAGAGCACAGCCCTTGATGAAATTTTTCCGCACAAATTTTTTGCACTCCAAGACATTCTGAACTGAGGTGTCGATAATTCAAACAACGCTGGCAATATCGAACCTCTCTGACCTTTGGCGTGACCCTGAACCGCTCCCTATATACGCTGATATATTCAGGTAACACCTGCGTTTCTAAAGTAAATTCAATGAGCTTTGTGTCTACTAATATCGGCTCTTTCGTATTGGTCTGTATTTTATTTTTTAATCGCTGAATTCGAACTGTCGGGAATTCGCATTCCACATTCGCTTCTATCTCTGGTATCGTCACATTGGTAGGGACACTATAAATCACAGTCTATCGATGAATTAACATTTTAGGTAATGAAACTGTAATTTTCAGTTGCTTATGGATGTCTATATTAAATATAAATTCATTGGCATCTTCCCGTGTTTCAAAGTTGATCTTGACTGCTTGACGTCCTAACAAATCTATTCTATTTTATTTGTTTGTTAATCAATTCCTGATTTGTTTGTATAGTGTTCTAGCCTCCAAGGTTTCTTTGTTCTGTACTATTTAGTATAATGAACCATGGGCCAAAATGGCTTATAGGGAAAATCAACAACTCCTTAGTCTTATTTTTAGGCCTAACACCGGACTCATTTAGTTTCGCAGTTTTAAATAAAAGCACATCGTCATCGCTTGAATTTTCGTTTTCCACTGATTTGCGCTTGTTTATATTTTCTCCGTTATGGTTTGCCTTGTCTTCTCCCGTATGGATATAATTATTAATACTGTCATTTCACTCACCGGGTTGGAGTTACTGGTCTCCCACAATTCGCCTCCCGAGGTGGCGGATAGGGGAATGCCGACCAGATATGGTGGGTACCGGAAATATTTCGGGGCGAACCAAAACCAGTACTGCTGCCTTGCAGTTAGTAGAGGGATCTACAAAGGCTAGGGGAAGATAGCCCCGAACAAAAATATCATGGTGAGGGGAAGCAGCATCACCATTACCACTCTGAGGCTGAAGATGAATGACATCGGCAAGGCTCAGAGATGGACAGAGGGCGACATCTTGAATGTCTACCTTTACTGCGAGGTCGTAGAGCTGACAACTCTACACCGCTAAAACATGTCAAGAAATAGTAACAGATGGTTCATGGATTCTCCTGGGGTAAAATATTCCGGAGGTAAACTAGTCCCTCATTCGGATCTCCGGGCTGGGATTGCTTCAGGGGGCTCTATGAACAGGATTAAGAAAGACCTTAGAATAGGAACGTGTAACGACGAACATTATACCAAACGGGCGCTCTTCAGGTGGCGGTACGCGAGACCGAGAAGTACGAGCTAGACATATTAGCGATACAAGAAGTTCGGTGGGAGGGTCAAGATAGCATCCCACAGGGCAAGTACACTTTCTACTACGGGGGAACACAGTCTCACGATTTCGGAACAGGGTTCCTCATTAAGAATAGTATCCTTCAGGTGGTTCAGAATATAGAGTTCGTAAACGAAAGACTATCGTACGTTACGATACGTACTCGATGGGGTAACACGGTTTTATTAAACGTCTATGCTCCGACCGAGGTGGCTACTGATAACGACAAAGATATATTCTACGATGAGCTAGAAAGGTTGTTTGACCGAATGCCGAAGTATAATTCGAAAATTGTGTTGGGTGATTTCAATGCAAAGGTAGGGAGGGAAGAAAAATATAGACCTACTATAGGTAACTACAGTCTTCACGAAAAGACCAACAACAATGGAGAAAGACTGATAACTTTCGCGATTTCGAAAAACGTACTGGTAAAGAGCACGTACTTTGAACACAAAGACATACACAAATACACATGGGTATCTCCGGACGGCAAAACTCTCAACCAGATCGATCACGTATTAGTAGACAGACAAAGACACACCAACATAATGGACGTTAGGTCGTACAGAGGAGCGGAAGGTGACACCGACCATCAATTAGTGATCACATAAGTAAGGGAAAAGTTATGCATCGCGAACAGAGAAAGCAAGGGATCAAAACAACTGAAATTCGAAGTGAAACTATTAAATAATCCAAGCATAAGAGCAGATTACCAACTCGAACTCTCAAATAGGTTCGAAATCCTAGCCGACTCGAGTAATAATAATGATGATATTAATAATGAAATTGATGTAAGTAAGATGTGGGAGGCAATTCGTGAAACAATTAAGAGCGCAGCGAAGGAACGCGTAGGTGAGAAGAAACAACAGAAAAACAAACCTTGGTTTGATGAAGAATGCATTAAACTTCATGAGGAACGAAAACAAGCAAGGGAACGATGGCTAAGTAATAAAAGCGAAGCAAATACCAACCACTACAGTAACGCGAAACGAAACGCCACACTAGGGTTCAGAAACAAAAAGCGAGAATATCTGACGCAGAAGATTCAGGAGATTGAGGAAAACGGGAAGACAAATAACATACGAGATCTATACAAAGGGGTAAACTCGTTAAGAAAAGGTTACCAGCCGAGGTTAGGAATGATTAGAAATGAACGTGGAGATCTTCAGGCGGATCCGACTAAAATTGTCGATGTGTGGAAAAGTTATTTCGACAAACTTCTTAATGTACACAGCGGGGAACAAACAGAGGAATTTGAAATCCATACCGCAGAACCGTGGATTCCCCAACGTAGCTATATCAAGATCGAAATGTCGCTAAAGAAATTTAAAAATTTGAAATTACAAGGAATAGACAATATTCCAGCCGAATTGATACAAGCGGGAGGAACGGCACTAATCAAGGAACTACATAAATTGATAAGT